>PISX010012305.1:0-61271 GCA_004024625.1 Mellivora capensis | reverse complement strand
GGAAAAGCTATCCTGAAAAAACTTGAAAACAAGTCTCAAAAGGATAAATTTTTTTCTACAAACCATCTTACTGCCTGTAAGAATAAAGTCCAATGCTCTCGACTAGAATACAACAAAATCCAGCACCCAACCTCAAAGCCACCACCATCCATTAGATGTAGTTTAACTGTAAAAATATTTCAGGAGGTAAAAATGGGGTCCTTAGTTCTTTTCAATATCTGTATTCTTCCCAAGTACCTGTGAAAAATATGCTTCCAACTACACCTTAAAATGAGGTCACACTGGGCTCTATTTCCTCATGCCACACCAACTGGTGATGCACTGGACTGTGACTTATTTGCCCATAGTGGACTGCAGTAAGAACATGGATCAGAGGCTGAAGCCAGTCCCCAGTAAACATGTCATGTGAGGAAGAAGTAAATTTTTTCTCTGAAATCCTTAATATTTTCCATGGTTGATAAACTCAGTATAACTTAGCCCATCTTTAGTGATAGAATGGAATGAACGTAATAGAAAAGAACAATCCCTATTTCCAAACCACAGGAAACATGAGCATTTATGATTTATTTTAGCTTTTCCTAGACCTGTTGCAGTATGTTCAGGAGATTTTGAGTTAAATGAAGCTTATGGTTCGATGGGTTCCTTTTATTCAATACCTCCTCGGAACATTTAACCTGAACTGGACTCAGACTCCAATTAGAGTCTGAGTGATAAATGATGTGTTCATACTTAGTTGACCATTAGTTGCCTTTTTTTCCAAAGCATCTCCAGCACTAGTGCTCTGAGGAACACCCTTTTGGAAATGTTGCAGTAGTCCAATGCCTTACCTTCCCAATGAGGTTAAACTGCCAAACCGAGGTTAATCGGTAATGTAGGAACCACACAGCTAGAACCAAGTCTCTTCGTTCTCAGTTTTCTGCTTTCTGCTATACATGCATTATAATAAAGGATGAAGCTTATATTTTTCCCTCATGGGGTAGCTGTGTTCACAGAGAATTGGCAATTGTAAAAATTGTAAATAGCTAAATATCACGAGACCTTAGATTTGTGGCCTTTCTTAGGTAAAACACAGGACAATGGGAAATGATTTTATTTCACAATATGCACTTCATGAGAGTAAATCTACATTGAAAGGGGCCAAGAGTCAACATAAATGAAATTCATGTAAGTTGCTTTGACATTTGAGCTCATATCAGACCACTGAAAAGCTGAAGGCGTCCTTTGAGTGCCATACATAAATACATCCTGAGCTGCTTCACACGAATCATAAAAGCCATCTTTTCAGCAAGCCCTTCCTTGAACTTTCTAGAGAAAATTTCTCCTCTCCACCCCAAGTGCCAGGTTTGGAACTCTATCTCTTCTCCCTGTTTTATGTTCCTCTAAAAACTTACGATGTTTTGACACACTATTTTCTACATGTGTCTGCTTAGTATCTCTCTCCTCCCCTAGCGGAACCTAAACGCTGTGAGGTCAGGGATAAGTGTAAGTGTTCTCTAAAGTATTGCCAGCACAAGTGCGATTGGCATAGTATAGTCACTCAGCAAATGTTTCTTGAAATTATGAATAAATTTTTTACTTATCTCACATAGCTCAGATGAATTTGGAATGATCTTTGACGTTCAAAGGGTGCAGCTTTATGATGCTGTTCGTGAAGCATTGCATAAAGTGGTAAGTAATTTCACTTTACTAAATCTAACCAAATACCAGATATCCAGAGGATTATGAAATAAAAATAAGAAGGACTAGTAAATAAGGTTTCTTAGAGCATGATCTCAGAAGAGATTTGAAATAGGTAAAATTAATCTCGAAGCTCTCTTTTAAGTAAAATATTCCCCCATACTCTCCCCTAGTCCTAGTCGCCCAAATCCCATTATTTCTAAAAACCACTCCATCTACCATCTTTGGAAATACTCCATTTTCTAGCACATTACTTACTGGTTCTGGTCCTGGCCCTTTTTATTACTCTTTTCTCATGAATAGATGGGAAAGTCTCTTCACCCTGATCCCATAGTCTGTGCAGGTTTGTTGGGTATCATGACTTGACTATTCCTTAGTAAACTAGTGAGCACATACTTATGAGCACGGAGTGACATCATTATCCTTAAAACTACTTCAATGGGGAAGAACATCTATCAAGGGAAGACTTAAATTCTGCTCAGATCAATATTTAGGAAAAGCTGGAATCAAGGAAGGTGATTTCACCAAGAGATGGGGAAAAGCACCCCTATCTACGATTATCTTTTACCTCTAAATCTAGTTTCTAATCAAATAGAAATTTGATTATTCAAAAGCAGCTGGACAAAAAGAGGTCCCTATTTTAAGTCAATTCAGAAAGTCACTCTGTTTATCCTCCCTGGTTCTAATACATGTTCTGGAAACATTTACCTGAGTCCAGGGAAGGGTACATATACTGAATATAAACCTTAGAAATTCTGAGCAAAAGAAAGACCAAGACAAGGTGAAGACCCCTCTGAATGTGTAGTTCTCCAGTTCCATTCATTCCTATTCCATCACTATGTGGGCTCATTGTTGAATATGCGGCTGCAGGGCTGTGTCAAAAAGTCATGATTTCCTTTCTCTATGTCTTTTTAAGAACTTCTCTTCCCTAGAGAACCTCTTTTCTTGAATTAGAGACTTTCTTTATTGGATGTAAATTTCTGTTTCCACTACCAAAGCTGATGAGTTTTAATTAATTCATTTTGCTGACTACACTCTTTAGAGAAGATCGTTTCCTTTCTGAATGCAAGCAGCCACCAAAAAGATGACACATTTTGTCTTCTTTCTACGCCCAAATGTAAATAATTATGATAACCTCTTGCTATGTGGGAGGTGGCTGTCTAGTATGAGCACTAAATTACAGCTCCTGTATTGTGTTCTCTTTGGTTAATGTTCATCCTAATTCGATAGACTAAATTGTATGTGATGCGGAAAATTCCTATTTGCACTTACAAAATATAGTTTAGCAAATTGCTCTGTGACACCATTCATTTTATTGCATGAACATTGTTATAGAAAATGAATACTGTTCTTTTTATTAGTTATACCATGTTCTTCCACAAAAAGAGATCAAAACTTTCTATAAATATCCATCTTATAAAAAAAATATATACAACTGAGCAAAATAGTGTTATTTTACCCACTTCACTATGAAAAACTTATAAAGGTTGATATCCTTCTTGGATCCAGCTACAACTCTTTCAAATGGTAGTTTTTTGAGCCAGAGTGGCTCTGAGACATGGAGAATTTCTTTTAGGTCATTTCCCCCCCTTTTACCTCAACGTCTGCTCAGTCCTTGGTTAGCACAGTCCTCTCCTTTACACCCCCCCCCCCCCCCGAGAACATCACAGTTGTTAGTGTGGTGCACAGTGATATGTATACTCAGACAAAGCTGCTGATCCTGGGAACCATGATTCATATCTTATTGCCACCTTACTGGGTTGTTTTTATAGCTGGTTTTATTGTCTCCATCTATTTATTCAAAAGGTGTCATCCTGAAAACATAAACCTAAAAATAAGAAAGCAGTTGAGGAGAAAAATAAAATGTGTGTTTTCTTAGAATGAGTTTAACAAACTCTGTATTTCAGAATGTTTCAGAATGTATCCACTCTCCCAAATGTGTTTCTGTGAATGCCCTCGCATCCCCACCCCAAGAAATAAAGATACTGTAAACAGAAGCAGAGACCATCAGAGCTAGAAGAAATCTTAGAATTAACCTCCGAAACATTTTCACTGTCCCGATGAGCAAACTGAACTCTAGAGAGGGTGAGAAAGTGACTTGCTCAAATTCATAGGGCTGGTTCACTCGTAAAGAAAAGCCTGCCCTTCTTCAGCTCACGCCTCGGACCTACACTACTTTGCACACTGTGACGCTCAGAACAGGTGCTCAGTAAGTCCCCAGGAATTGATAGTGAATCCATTGACTGCACTGCCCTGAGCAGGATGGCGTGGGGACAGAGAAGGACAGTTCTGAGGAAGGAAAAGATATTTTTATCTGAAGGGCAGTTTGCTGATCTCATGATTGTTGGGCTTGACTCCTGAAAAGCTGGAAAAACCCAAGGGAGCTTGTGAAACATAGGAGGTATTTTGTACTGTTTTCTTAGCCACTGTTGTAAATATCTCCCAGGACAAGAATCGTGGTTAATAATAATGGCTCGATCAATCTATCATGAAGTATTTATTAAATATATAATATGTTGGTAGCACTATATTGCAGAAAAGTGAGGTGTGCCAGGGAAGACAGTGAGTGAAATAATATTTTGGTTTTAGTATTGCCACCATGTACACAGACTTCTCGTCTGCAGAGTGAGATAATAATCTCACAGTTCTTTGAAAGAATCAAAGATAAAATTGAGATCGTGTATATTAAGTAATTATCAAACTGTAGTAGCTATCTAATCAGTTTTTATTATTTTAAAAACCTTTTTAAGCTAAAAGAACTGTATATTTATAGAAGTGTAAAATACAAAAGTGTCTAAGGAAAAAGGGATATACATTTGAGGGAAGGAAGGAAGGAGAAAGAAAGAGGGAAAGAGAAAAAGAAAGAAAGGGGGAAGGTAGGGAGGAAGGGAGGGAAGTAGGGAGAGAAGAAGGAAGGAAGGAAGGAAGGAAAAGAGAGAAAAAAAGGAAGGAAGAAAGATTCTCACAGGATAATCTCAAGGCTACAGAAATGGCCCACAAAACACAGCACCCCATATTTTCAGTCAGTTTCCAACCATAATTGCTATGTTATTTCAAAAATGATCCACTAGAAAGTTATGTGTATTTTGTACCTGATATTTTCGCTTTTTGTTTATTCCGTATTTGGGGGTTTTTAAAGAACTTTATTTGCTTATCGCACTTCAGTTAATTCAACAGCCTGTATCTGGTCTCTAGTACATAAGGCAACCCCCTACCTCACTCCTCACCAACACACGACAATGAAAAAACACCATGTCTGTTTTTATCACCTCTATTCTACATACACAAACACATTCACACATACTTCGGTTCGCTTATGTCGTCCTTCCTTTTTGCCACTTTGTCTCTTTGGGTCTACTGTAGCTCTGCTCTGTGTAGAGATTTGACCTCTTCCGGCCCTCCTCTGATATTTCTGGATCTCACAGCCCCCACAGCCATGCTCTTTTCTTTCAGAATAGTTCACTGAACTGTAGCTGTGTGGGAATCGATTGGGAGTGCATCTGTAGCTTGGCACTCAGCGGGGAAGTCCTGCCAACCAAGTGATCAATATGTGCTCCCACGCAGCTGGCTCTCTTACGTCCACTCGAAGATTCTCCATCAGAAACATCAGTCAGAAGGCGCACTCTGGAGTTGGGAACTCTGCCTTCCTGTATTTGGTCCTTTTCCCCTGAAGGTACTGGAGCAAGCCCCACAGAAAATAAAGCCGAGATATAAAGCAAGAACACTAGAAAAAAATTAAACCACGCTGTCTTCACCAGTTGATGTGCCTATAAAAATTGGGGGCAAGGGCTCTGACAATGACTTCACCGACGGTAAGCCTCCCAGAAACTCTGGTCATGGGATCACAATGGCTGCAGCTGCGTGAGGCTGGGTGGTTTCAATTTTCAGGCAACTCTTTGAACACAGTATTTTTATTTCAGTTTATACTCCTCCTGAGTTTCAGTATGAATAAACTAAGTCTCAAAGCAAATCTCCGCACACCGAGAGTTAGTAACAGTTCCATCCGAAACCAGAAATCACCGGCAATGTGTGCAGAAGGTGACCCAAGTTCAAGGAGAAACATTCAGACCTCTAGGAGACATTTAATTAAAAAAGAGATGCATATTGAATAGCTTTTATTTCTTTTTTCTAGAAAAAGTGCTAAGTTTTGTCTGATTTGGGGTTTCCCAGCCATGGTTTTGCACAGATGTGACAAGGACTCTGATTTTACTAAGGGAGCATGATTACTCTTCACCAGTTTTGGTCACACCCCACTTGGAATCGAACTTCAGGGAATAAAAACCCATCATGTCAGAAATCTTGGAGGAAAAGTCAGTATATATGTTAATAAGAAAAAGGAGTCTAATAGCTTTTGCAGCAAATAAATTCTGTGCTGAAATCGTGCACAAACGTCGAAAAAGACTCAGATAACCTGGGTTTGCACTTCTTCATGTGAAATGGCAGGAATTACACACAGAAATTAAGCCCTAAGTGGTCCTCACAATTTGAGTAGCTACTTATTTGAACTCATAGAGAAATGCGAAGATGAAAGATCAGATTGTGAGCTTATCACTGGGAGTCTACCAATAGCATTATAAAAATTAAATTTGAAGGGAAAAAAGAGAAATTTTTACCCCTTTCGTGTATTGCCCTGGGCTTTGTGTTGTGGTGGTTGTTTTTTTGACTTTGCTGTTACTGGTTTTCTAAAGTCCATATCTGAAGCCCAGACATGAAACCCAAGAGTCTTTCAAAAGTCTGTGTTTATCCAAAGGCTTTAAAAGAGCAGATTTTATGAATCTGATTTTGTTCTAAGTCTGAATATTTTGAGTTCCTCTAGGCCTAGCAGCTAAGAAATAATTAACAGATTACTGCTATGACCAATTAGTCTAACTATATGCAATAAGAACCATTATGAAAATAGGAAATGATATTTATCTCATTTAAAATTTGAATTTAAATTTTTTTTTTTTTTTTTTTTTTCCAGAGAGAGAGAGAGAGCACAATCCGGGAAGGGGCAGAGGAAAAGGGAAAGAGAATTTCAAGCATGCTGCGTGCTCAGCACAGAACCACTCTCAGGGCTCGATCTCATGATCCTGAGATTATGACCTGAGCTGAAATCAAAGACTCTGACGCTTAACCATCTGAGCCACTGAGGGTCCCCAAAATTTGAAATATTTTTATAACACAGATGATTGAACCCAACATAAGTCTTGTCAAAGCTCATTTGTTCTTGAAAGTTGAGCGACACGATTTGGTTTTAAAGGATAGCAGCAAGGCATTAAATATAGAATACAGAATCACTAAACTAACAGTGCTTGCCAATGTTTAAGCATTCTAGAAAGTCGTGACTAAGGGGAGAACCTGAGGATTTTAGTGCCTATTTAGAATCAATCTTACAAAGCCCTCTAGCAACTGAGAGAATTCTCTAAAACTAAACATTTTGTCTTTGGCCATAAACACATTTTGAAAATTTGAAGCGTCTTATACAGAGGGACAAACACATTGATTTGGATCTGTGAGAGGATTATGGTTGCGGGATGACTTAAACAGCACACTGAAAGATGAAGTAATTCATAAGGAAACACTTTAGAATATAAATACTATATCCAGTTTTAAAACACGCATAATGCACCGTTCTTGTGATTCCACGATAATCATATTCCCTTGCAGCCCTGATTCTTTCCTCACCTCGCATTCTCCTAATCACAGCACCATAGAACAAGAGGAACAGAGCCTAACCCCTTCACGTTACAGACGAGAAAATAGAGCTAAAATAAAATTTAAAATACAATAGGGCAATCCGGTGGGAAAATACTCTAAGCGGTTAAGTATAATATGCTTAGCATGGAGACCTCGATTTCTGTCATTCTCCTTTGTGATAAAAGTGACTCCACTGTGCTGGAGATAAATCGCAAAGTACACCCCAAAAGCACAAAGACAAGGAAATAAATAAGGAATTGTAAATCAAAAGGCGATGCAAAGAATATGCAAGTTCCATTTTGGCTCAAGTTCCTCCAGATCGCCAGACAACTAAGGAGCAGCGGGTTTGGTGTTAGTAACCTGAAACTGCAGCCCTGGCTCCGTCCTGTGTTTGTTGATTGACTAACATGCGCTCTCTTGGTCTCTGTTCCCTTATCTCTTTCCTAATGTCTTCCCTGCCTGGGTTCCAAGGCCATTGTGAAGAAGAAACAAGACAAAGGATTTGAAAGGCTTTCTGCGTCCCAAGGCACGACACAATGTTTGTGCCCTGAGCAGTGGTACCACTTGTAAGTCTGCATTTCTTTCGGTCAGACTTGTTGCCAAATGACACCAAATCGAGTTTCTGGAGGACAGCCAGTTGATAAACACTGAAACGAAGGTATGCTTTCAGTGAGTCACACCTGTAGCCATCTTTCACTGTTCAGCTGACAACTGGGCCTTGCTTCGTATTACTTGGCAACCCTCTCCAGAGGCTGCCAGCCGCTTCTGCAAATCCTTAGCCAAAATACCAATCTTCTTTGCTTTCGCATTTGTCTGTTATTTGTTAATTGCATCTTAGCCTTGCAACTTTGTGCTACTCTGGTCTGCACTTTGCAAACAAAACAACATAAAAGAGTAAAGGCAACAAGTTCTTATCAAAAGAGCTACTGTGGAGAAGTAGCTTGCAAAAAGCAGGTAACCAAGGCCGGTCAGAATGACAGGGAAAAGACGCTAATATAGCAGGATTCCTGGCTTACAAAGGAGTTAAAAATGAAACGGCGGCCAGCTTAAAATCAATATGAAATTCTATGGGCAGCCTTTACAAAGAAATCAAGGCAAGCATAATATGATCTCGGCTCTCACTCTCGGGAAGAAACGATCACTCCATCGTGCAGTTCTAGCTAAATGCAAAAGCCAAGTCCTCCTAAAAGCCCCCCTGAAATGGAATTACTGCAATCAGGCACTGTGGTCAGGAGGGCATGGATGAGATTGATGAGGTTATCAAGAGACAAATAAGGAGTGAGCCTATACAAATTGCTGAGCAGAAAAGGAAAACAGGTTCACGTAGCATATCATTAACAGTTTTCTTTCCAGGGACAGAATCAGATTTCTACTTAACCTATCAGTGGGCTTCCAAATATGCAAACTCAATTAAACAAGAGATGGAAAGAGCATCACTGTCCCACTCAGGATGTCTCCCATCAGCCAGATTTGGTTTTCTAAGTGATGGTCTCAAGCGGCCCCTCTTAACCGACTTCGGTGAGCGACAATGGACTCTCACGGCTCTACTGGGCAGTCCTGAGTGTAAAAAGCAAGGAAAGAAAATATAGGCTTCACCTCTGTATGCATATGTGTTTTTAAAAATGCATCAAGGTAAATCAGAGACGTTCAGTAGTTAAAGAATTGATATTTTTATAATCTTTTATCGGGGTTCCTTGTTGTAGACCCTTTAGAATGGTTGAAACCATTACTTAGGACAAAGGCTTTCTGATGTAGACATAACACCAGGAGAAACCCTGGAGAGTACTCTAGTTTGGAGTCCTCCTTTTAAAACTAGGGAAACTAACTCCCACTGAAACTCTGTGCCTGATTTCAAAAAGTTTACACTGGAGTCCAGCCAGGAACGCATCATCCCCCCTATAACCCCCCCCCGCCCCGGTTGCCTTGACTCTCAGCTCACAGTGTTCTTCCTCTCTTGCCTCTTGTTCAGGGTTAACATATTTCTAGGTTCACCAAATCAACAATGACAACTACAAAGGCTTCCAGTAATTAACACATCTCTAGATAGTATTTATAGAAATAATCGGCTTGAGCCAGATTTCCACAGCAAAACCTATCAAACAGTAGCAATTTTTTGAAGGGAAGGAGAGGTAGAAATCTTCTCATATTACAGTTTAACTCCAGGTAAGAACAATTTTAAATTTGTTTTTGAGATGCCCCAAGTTTCCTTTTATTCCTTGAAAATATATGCTCTTTTAAAAAAAAGAAAGAAAGAAAGAAAATGTATGCTCTTGTCAAATTTCCAAGTGCTTTAAAATATTTCCTCAAGCATGATCTTAGGAACCCAAGGCTGGACTGCCGGTTTATGTCCATCTTTATATAATTTTATCAATGTAGGCATCAAGAAGACCTAAAGAAGTCACTTTTTCTTTTTGGCTTATTTCTTTACCAATAGTTGCCCAATAGGAAAGGTATCACAGGGGGAATGTTGAGAATCAAGGACCTTGATAAGCAAGGCAGTACCAATATTCATGCAACCCCTTTATTTCCGGGAAAAAAGTAGACAAAAGGTAGCCAATCCAATTTATTGTCTCTGTCTTTAACAGCAGAAGAGCAAAACAACAACTTCCCCTTTCTTCCAAGTCCCTTATATAGTAGCCAAGGCCTTCTTGGAAAGCAGAGTGAGGAGGAGATCTGTGGCCAAGAGGAAGAGCATACATAGGCTGGAACCACATAAGCTCAGAGGAGCTTACAGTATAAATGAACACCTGGGGAAGACTATCAGGGCCTTCTGATTAAGATATTCCTCGTGTCAGATATTGGGTATTCGCTTATAGAGGGTTTCCCACAGTTTCTCCTACTTTCTTTCATTTTCTCTGCTTTGAAACCTCATTCTCACCCATATCATGATTTTTTTATATGATACCTCTACAATTTTGGAAGTGACATATCATAATACGTTAGTGGAGTAATGCCGAAAATCAAATTAGATTAAATTGAAAAGCATACGATATTCATCTTTACACATTTTCTAGAACCGAAGAACACATTTATTTTAAGGCTTTATTCTAAAGGCTGTTTATATCATAGTTAATATTCGTGATATATGACTTGGGAGAGATGAGTGTGTTTTTTTTAATTGCAGCTTCATTTTTTCCTGTAAAGATGATTTTGATAAGTGATCTTCTTTGAAAGTTGGGAATGTAGGGGAAGATTAATCTAGCCCAGTAGAGAAACTAAAGTGGCAAAAATTGATTAAGGCATTAAAATATCTACAATATGCCTAGAAAATATGAGCTGTCTCTAAATGGTCCCAGTAAATCACAAACCAAACTCAAAGGAAGCAGTTAAGAAGAGCTTCCCAAGTAATAGAAAAGTTTTCAGGGTAAAGTATTTTGAAAGTGTCATTTTATTTTTATACACTAAGCAATTACAGAGAAATATTTATACAGCTTTAGCCCAGTCTTTTCTCCCAAGCTTTTCAGGGAAGAGAAAATATCCCTAATGCACAGGTAATATTTAGAATATAGATAATCATCGAGATATTTTGTATACCTACACATAAACACACAAATATATGTTATATAGCTTGTGGCCAATTACAGGATGTGATGGAATATAAGGAAGCCTTCAAAATCCACTGCCACAGATAATGACTCACAAGCCCCTCATCCCAACTGAAGCTCCCCAAACTTTGTGTTTCTCTTCTAGGATCTAGGGGTGCCTGGGTGGCTCAGTCGGTTGAGTATCTGCCTTGGATTCGGGTCATGATCCTGGAGTCCTGGGATAGAGTCCCACATTGGGCTCCCTGCTCAGTGGAGAGCCTGCTTCTCCCTCTCCCTTGGCCCTTCACCACCCTGCCCCCCCACCCCCCAACTTGTGTGCTCTCTCTCTCTCTCTCTCAAATAAATAAATAAAAATTTTAAAAAAATAAATATTTTCTAAATTACCCTTGAAAAATAACATCACTTGAGAAAGAATCACAAAAGACTCTGTGAAGGTAGGCAAAACCATTAACATTTCTTTTTACATTCGCACATTGACCACATTAGTTTGCTTTGACCTAAGAAACTATTCCAATTTGGTTTTGGAAGTGGGAAAGATTTGAAACATTTTTTTTTCCATGAGGTGAACAGGTCATATATGACCTCACAGGGAGAAAGCAGAAAAGTGGTGAGCATTTGGGATATTTCAAAGTAGGTCAGAGCAGCCTAAAAATAGAATTGAAATGGAGTTTTCTCTCTCAAACTGGGCTCACAGTGGCTCTCTCAAATCTCTTGATTTAATTCTTCCTTGGTTTCATGTGAATCTTCTCACATTTTCCTCAGGAAAACCATTCTAAATATTTTAGTTCTCTTCAATCTCCACATACCCCTCCTCTTTTTCATTCTGATTAGATTAGCCCATTACTTTCCTTTGAAGAGCAAAACCATTGCAGTGAATTCCTCCTCTGTACTCAGGTCTCAGCCCCAGGTAGAGCAACACTTCTTTCTTTATTATGAGCTGACCCCCCAGTGACTTACAGAGACGCTTCCGGTCTCCTCACTCTCCCTCATGGTGAGCTGCTTCCTCTTTTTCCACTGCCGTCAGTACCATACTTTGGAGAAACATTTTCCCATTACTCAATCCTGAAGTTCTTCTCTTTCCCACTATTTTCCTTTTATCTCTTCTTTCTCTGCTAGACTTTTATAAGACTTATATTTACTGCCTCCACTTTCTATCTGTGTTTTCCATTCTGGCTTTGAAATCTTCTTTCCCCATTTATTAGCCCAAGAACACGAAATAATACCTTTGATCCATGAGCCGAGTGATTGAACATTGAATAATTTATCTTTTATCTGTATGAACTTCCTAAAGTGAATATGCTAAAATTCCCCCATTGATATTCCTGAGTTTAAACACTGAACTGGCACAGTGAGCTCAGAAGTTTCATCAGGCTGAGAGAAAATGAAGTTTTTCTCTAATACTATAAGTAACCTTCTATTATAGTTCAAAGAATTTAAAGCACTCTGCTCCAACTGTCTTCTGAGAGAAGCTTCTGCACTAACCACATCTCAACAGATCTGGACAGGTCCAAACATGCCCCTAATGCTGTTCCTAAGGTTGACATTGAAGACTGATCATCCCCTCTTTTGACATCAGCTGCCAAGAAACCAGAAATACTGTAGTAAAGTGGGCAGACTCTACTTTCTTTCAGGCTCAGCAGAAAATGCATTACACTTTTTAAAGTAATCTCTTTTTTTAATGGATCATAGAAAACCTCAGTAGGAAGTCCTGGGAATCAAAATTATTCATCACAACAGGAAGACTTGGAGCCATAGTTACCTAAAAAATAATTCAGTAAGAGGGTATATAGAGGCACAGATTTTTCTGGAGACTAAAGTGAAGTATTTTCCTGGGTCCATAGCTATATAGCAATCTCTGTAGGCTTTACAGATGAAAGAATTATGCCTGGCTGGAATCAGAGTGTGTGTGTGTGTGTGTGTGTGTGTGTGTGTACATATATACATATGTTTAAAGACTGCCAAGAAAAAAAAAATCCTCTGCCTTCTGACCTATTCAAATTCTCTTGAGTAGTGTTCTTGCAATCCATTTACTTTGCCTCTTGAGAAATAATTTATTGAAATAGAAATAGTCTATAAACTGACCAGTTAACAAAGAGGAAATTCTTTATATCTCAAACTACACGCATGAGGGTTCACTGGTTTCGGCATCAAAGCTGTTTACCGACTTTCTTCCCACTGATGGGCTCATCTGGCTCTCAGTCTGATCTCCCACAGGAACAGCAGGCAGACTTGAGGCATAGTTAACTTACTGCTCATTCAAATACCTTTTTACATTAGTGAGAAAATGCTTAAGATTAATTCAGGATATTTATTTCTTCATTACCAAACATTGTTTCTCTTCCTAAATTGTGGATGAGCCAAAATATTGATCAAATTTCCATTCTATTAATTTTCCTGAAAAACTTTCATCATAATACCAACATTATAATTAAAGTAGCTAGAAATTAATTGTCACTTCTAGGTCAAAATCTCTCAAATCATCTAATCAGAATGTTCTTTGGTGTCCCTATGCTTGAACCTTTCTGTAAACAGCTTAATATATTTTTGAATGGGTAGGTACAAATATTCCTATCACAACAAACATAAAGATAAATATTCTCCTCTGTATTTGTAATAACACGGAGGGACATAGTTCATGGTCTAACTCCCATAGTTCAGAGTTATCCTTAAGAAATTAGTTCACATGTTGGTTATTTGTGGTTAAAAAGAAACTTGATATCAATTATGCCAAAATCATACTAACTTACTAACTATATCTTCTTCCTCTTTATCTCTTACCATCACTGTCATCATTATCCTCTTACTTTTGTTTGCTTTTCACAACAGTTGTTTGTAAAGAATACACTGTTATTTGGGCTATATCTACACTTTTGGTTCCATTTATTTTACCAAACTGATCTGCTACCAATTCAGTTAAAATAGGCAAAGCATATGTGTTTTGAGAAGCGCATACATCATATTTTAGATGTTATAAATTTTAAAATCTGTTGATTGATAAATTACTTCATGTGAGTGTATTTCTTGATTATTTTAAGGTTGAGGATGGAGTGTAGGCTTCTAACAAAATAGTCCATAAAAATAGAAGAATATTTTATGGAAATCACCAGTTTCACACACACACCCTCAAATGGCCCTCATTTATTATAAAGGAACATACAGTGATTTCCTTTGAATATGAATTAATTCCAGTGAGGATATGAGAAGAAGTAGCAAAATTTCCTTATTGGTCATACTTTGAAACAATTACCTTTATAAAAATAATCTAATTATGATACTTCATGTTTTATCCATTGTTTCCTGATGTGGGTTCTAACTTAAATATACTGACTTTCCAAGAAGTATTTTCTAGATTTCATCTCAAAACATTTTAGATAAAGGGATATAATTAATCACATACAAACTATCTCGATGGTATCTGAAATATGTTCTAAGCCAATTCTAGGAAGTTTAGAGGTCCTTGAAAATGGCTAAATACCTGATTTAGTAGCAGACATTTCTATAACAGATGTAAAGAAATATGTGCTTGTTTTCACTTATAAAACTATCAGCTGAATACACACATGCCGTCCATTAGTAAATACCAAAAATTACCATGGAGAGATCTGATTTGCTTGATTAAAATACAGTTTCATTATTCCCTTGAGCATTCATATTCTTTCTAAAAAAAAAAATTATTTATTTTTTGAGAGAGAGAGAAAGCATGAGCAGGGGTAGGGGAGAGGGAGAAGCAGGCTCCCCACTGAGCAGGGTGCCTAATGTGGGGCTCGATCCCAGGACCCCAAGATCATGACCTGAACCGAAGGCAGACGCTTAACCGACTGAGCCACCCAGGCACCCCTTGAGCACTCGTATTCTAATAACATAAGTATTAGATGATTTGGTGTTGTCATTAGTATAATTTAATATTTCCACCCACTGTCAGGACAAAACAAGTAAGTTTTTGTTGAGGATGATAAAACTGAAGGACTGTCCATTCTGAAAGCAACGCATCTAAGCAGTCATGGAAGCATGTTCGACTGCCAATGGCTCATAGGGATATATATTTTTTTCTCTTTCCAGCAGGTTTTGTTTATTTTCAGAGCAGATGTTTTATTACCATGGGGGAGGGTGGTCTTGATGCAACCCCATCACAGCCAAATAAATCAATGCTGTTACTCTGTCAATTCCTGGGGAAAAAGGTGATTCTTTTGTTTCCCCTCTTTAAAAGACCCTGTGGCAACCTAAGAGAAAATGTTCAGCCGGAGTCTTTATGCTTCTTACCAAGTAAGTTCCCTGCTTGGAGGCTGACAGGGTGTTACCTCACAGGAAGTCCTCCTGTTACATTGTTTCTCTACCTTCCTCTTCCGGAGGGCTCCAGAAGTGCACTGGCACATGTCATCATACGCCGAGCATGTCATATGTCATCCAAACAACCGTTGGCACTGACTGAGGAGGGAAAGACACTTAATTGGGGATGCTGAGGCCTTTTCATCTGTTTCTTTTTCAGTTTGGACTGGCCAGCATTGTATTATAGAAGCAGAATGCTCCATTAGGCTCATTTGCTCCCATTCGCCCAACCCCACCTCCCCACACCCCACATCCTGGTCCCCCTCCTTACCCTCTGTGCCATCAGAACTTTGACTATACTTCCGTAAGGAATCATTTGGGTTTGGCCTCTCTCACGGCCAAATGCTCTTACTTCTGGGAATCTCTGCAAACAGCTAATTTTATTAAAAACACATTAGGACAAAATACATGAAAAAATTAAGGAAGTCACTGATGGGTGCTTTTATGATGTTCAGTTGGTAAGTTTGACTTATCAACAGACAAGATGAAAAATGTCCCGGCAACTCCCATTTCCCCCTCTAACGACACCCCCAGAGTGAATCCAAGAGGCAGTCTGGCTTAGAACGCATATTCTTTTAGCTTAATAGTGAGAAAGACTTTTATTGAGAATTTTTTTTTTAATTGTTGATTTGTTTTTTGGTTGGTTATAGGGTTTATTGTTTTGATTTGGGGTTTGTGGAGGTTTTTGTTTTTTGTTTTTTCCTTTGGTTTTTGGTTTTTGTTTTCGCTTCTGCCACTGAGCTGCCTGCATGGTAAACAATCTTAGTACAGAGGTTGAAAAAAAAAATACAATAAAGCTTTGAGAGTGAAAATTGCCCAAATGCCTCACAAGAGGTTCAGGCTGGTAATAACAAGAAGACACGAACCAATTGTTTATTTTTTCCTGCCTCCAGCAATATTTCTAGCTTACCACATACCTTTTTCATATGGATGTGATTTTTCCCCGATGAAAAATATATGCTAAGAAGAAGAATGTCTGTAATTAACTAAAATAAAAGAGCAAACTACAGCATGTGCTCTACGGTGCGATAAAGGCAAAAGGGCTCTTTGTGGAGAGACATCGCTCTAGGAAAATTCCCTTCTCTAACTGTGATGCATTTGTTTCTATTCTGCATGGTGAACCTCCTGAAAATAGAAACTTTATGTTTAATTGATTTATTTGTAATGAATCTGGCTTGGGGTAAAGACTCTTTGAAGCTGATTGATTACTGCAACAAGCTTAAGATTTCATACCACAACAAACCTTTTTGTACTAATAAACAGTGGGACAATAAAGCTCTGGGGCATGGTGTTTCCCTTCACATTAAAGTGAGGATTTGCAACTTAAGTATGTGAGGGACATAGTTTATGTGCTCCCAAGAAGCAGACATAATGAACTATTTCTTTTAATGGCAGATTATCCCTGTTTCTATTTCCTGGAGTGAAGACCTCGCAAATTGATGTATCTGTCCTCTGAGGTTTTCAGAGAGGCATTATGGCATTTTAAAATATTAATATGAGAGTACATTTAGCTGAAAGTAGCTAGTCTAGGAGTCTCATGTGGCTGCAATGCGGGTCACCAGAGACCTCCTGTCTCTCAAGGCAAATGATTTACTCTAAGTGTATCATTAAGATACACTTTTTGGGAATTTATGATGGTGCTTTTTCACCAAGTTATACCTTTTCCATAAAAATTTAAGTATTTTATGCTATTTTCCCTCACTCTTATTCCTTAAAAACCTGGTCAGTGTCACAGGCAAATTGTAAGTGCCACCTTCTTCACTGCCACTGTGGGTTTGGGCTGAACGCTGATTAACTAGGACTGGATGTCACATCTTGTTACAACTTCACAGAGCAGAAGACTATCCTAGGAGATTTGAAAAGAACAGCAATTTATCCTCCAATGGGGAAAGAGAAGGAGAAGGTGGAGATAAATCCAGATTCGATGTATGAATTGGATAATAAAAACAGAAAAATAATAATCCACTATATAGGGGCCAAAAGAAAAAAAAACTATTCAGGAAACTGCCTATAACTATTGATTTTTTAAAATAATTATCATAAACTTTTCAAGTTTCCTTTTGAGTAACTGGTGACTTGGTTTAGCCCCTAGCTTTTCAGATTTTCAGAAATCTGGAGAGAGCTAAGCATAGCTGATGTAGAAAGAGAAAGCAACTCAACCTCAAGTTCTCCTACCTTGTTTATTATTCATTAGATATTAAGTGATCATTAGGTATTAAAGCCTGGCAACAGGACTTGCTAATAAAAAGCAACTTTTCTCCCCTGCAGTGAGACAGGTTGGGTCTGCAGCCTATAACTTGGTCACTCATTAAATAATACTTTTAGTTAGATTCAAGTAAATACGATGCCCTTTATTTTTTGTGCCCGTGAGCGGCTGTCCACAAATACACTTCCATTCCTGCTTTCATTTCTCTCCAATGTTATGTTGGCATAAAAACACCCCAGTTTTGTCATATTGTTCCCCTATGCACTGTGATATTCTAACGGCAGGCTAGAACAGAAGCATGTAGTGCCTTTGTCTTTCTGTGATCATGGAGGTTCATTTTAAAACTTCTGTATCTACAGATATGATACGATTTAAAGACTCGGCCCAAAAGGAGAAATCTTTTAAAATAGTAACAAGGACTCCAACTTACAAAATCATTTTTTTTTTCCTGACAAGGGCAAGCAATTTAATTTATTTAGGTTAGAAATCCATTGTCAATTAGAATAATGCTAATATAACATCACAGCAGTAAATATTAAACTCCTTAAATGTGACTCGGCAGGATTCCTTGTGAGGAAATGATCGTTTTGTTAATGATAACCATCAACAGCAGAGGAACTAGTAAAAGCAGCAAAGGATTACTCTACAAGCAATATTTCTTAAAATAGTCTGCCTGATTCTATTAGCGATACCTCTAAATGCTATTTTCAAAAAAGTATGGCAAACTTCCTGGAGTAGGGAGATTGTGACTACTGCATATGCATTCTGAAAATGTAGTTTAGCTTACCTGTAAACTGATGCAGGATCACAAGTGTAATAAATAAAGAAGAAAATAATCTTGGGAAATGACAAAGGCCCATGTCTTCTATCTGCAAACTGAGTAACCCAGTCAACTCGTTCTATAGGATAGACTGCATACAAGTATCATCAAGAAAAAAAAATTAAATGATTGAGGGATTTGATTGTATTAAATGGCAATGACTTTTATTTATACAGAATTTGGTTTTTTCTTAACATAGGTGTAAGATAAAGTAGTATTTGTTTTAATGGGTTGTTAAACATAAGTTTACTCTGGATAGAATAGTCAAAGAAGTCACATTTAAAATTTTAATTATAGCTAATATGATCTTAGGAAAACAAAGATTAATATTTAAAAATCTAAATGAGTAGTACCCAATCACCAGCATTGTTTGCAAAGAGCCTTCAGCTTCTACTTTGCTAAGCAAATTTTATTACTTTCTGTCTAGACCAGATTCACCTAATACTTTATTGATAAAAACATTTTATATTTATATCTTAATTCTCACCTAGAGACCTTATAAGGCTTTGTAGACATTACCTCATTCAAATGTTCGCAGTGTGTCTATGAAGGTGACAAGCTTTATAAATGTTAATGATGATAATAATACCAATATTTATATAGTGTCTTTTTTAATGAGTTTGAAGAATTTCTATTATATATGTTATCCCGCTTTATTCTTCACAAAACCAAAACAATGTTGATTGAAAGCAAGAATTATTGACCCTGAAGTGGATTTGGTTTTCTTGATACATTACTTCCTAAAAATAAACGGTATGAAGTTAGGAGACACGTTGAGCCTGTGGAATTGACAATATCAGAATTTGTTTGGGTTTATTTTGATAATATTTGTGAATATCTTTCTGAATATATTTTTAATCCTTCCACTTTGAATTATGTTTTAATGACACCAACTTGTCTGACTTGGGCTGCTCTCCTAAGTGTCTGTTACCTCCTAACCCAGCACTTTACATTATAGAAGTTGGAAGACTCAGGGTTGAGTACCTGCTAGGCCTCGTCTTAGTTATTGTCTTAATGAAATCACTGGACTTACCCTAGCCTCCATTTGGTCACATAAAAAAGGGGAATATAAGATTTGCCTGAGTTCCTAGCAAGGTTGTTGGAGACCAAACAAGATAATAGTTGGGGAAAAATTTGTTGAAGTATAATCCACCTTTCAAGTGAAAGTTATGTATATATAGGTGATATTATCCAGAACAACAACAAAAAAGCCTTGCTTCTACAGGTAATGAACCTGAAATGGATATCCATTCCATTATTCATGTGATACAGGTGATATGACAAATGGAATTAACTGGTTGAAAATAGCTGATACATAAGTCATTAAAAAGGTTTTCTACATTATAATACAATTATTATTAGATATTATATTATAATATAATATAAATATTATAACTATTAAAGGACCTCAACAGAGTTTTGCAAGAAACAACTGATATAGTGCACCCACAAAAAAATCTGTATTTTGTATTTGCAGTTGCTACTTCAGTAGTGACTATAGTAACTTACTTGATTTATATTTTTCCCAAAACACATAGATATTTTTCCCCCAAAAGAAAATATTTCCATTGGATTTGTATTTCAAGCCAACATTAACTTAAAGTTGGCTAATGAAAAGAACAAAGTTCAAGGAGTTTTTAGAGGATTTGGTTGGGTATTGCTCATATTGCTCACTATTCCTCATCATGATAGAATGTTTCTAAGAAGTCATCAGCCAAAAAAATGATTTTTAAAAAAAATTCTGTTTTTCTTATTTACTTAGGCAACTTAGTGAGAACCTAATATAACTCAAATGTAACTAGAAAAAAGAATTCAAGTAAAAGTAACTTTCATAACTTATTTTGATTAAAATTTTTAAAAGTAACTAAGTGGCCTGTTTTGAATTTGGATAAAATATTCTTTCCTTATATTCTTTCATATTTTTCTAAAAGATATGTGAAACAGTTGAAGTCTCTGGTTGTAAAACTGTGTTCCAAGTAGATGCTGTGGAATAAATACTATAGCATAGTTTACTCTCCTGCTTTCCCTATCTATGTTGTAAATGCAATAAGCCTTAAACTCTTTTTTTCATAAACTACATCAGATCTCTGGATGAATGAACCATCTAACCTCTTCCCCCACAATTTCCTTTTGCAGAAGAATAATCTTTTAAAGGAGAGTTTCATTTGTGTCTTATGTCATTCAGTTATTTATGGCATTACTCTTTGTAAAATTTAATAAAATGTCCAAATATAAACACTATGTGCTTACAAAGAACTAGTAAAATAGTTTAAAATGATAGAAGTTCAGAATAAATGTAAATTTAATGTTTCCTAACTCACTTTCAAACATTTAGGTACCAATGATTACTTATTATATAACACTTTTTATGTTTCAATGAATAGTTGCTTAATCATTATAAACATTATTAAATTGTCTAATTTCCTCCATTCCTCAATTTCCTCCATTTCCTCCATATCCTAACAGATAGTCCATTATAATGAGCATATTCTGTGAGTGTTTCAGAAGCAGTAAAGTGGGAGAATCTCAAAACTGAATCAAAATGATAAAGTGGTACAATTGGAAAATGGAAAATTTCTGATTTTGACTTTTATTTTAGTATAATTTTCTCAATAACATTATTTGTGGCAAAGTAGGTCATAGATAGAACTCCAGTATCCTTTATGGTTGTGTACATATTAAACCAAACTTTACCTACACAACCTCTACTGGGGGATTTAGAAATTGCGTTGTTTACATTTGAAACCTGAATCTATTGCTTGTTCTCTTGACCAAGAATCTATCATGATCCACATCCCTTTTACAGAGCTACCTAAACGTAAAACAAAAAAAGCAGTTATAATCATTATTAGTAATGGGTTCTCATGGATTATACCTAACTTCTTGGAATTAAATTGTTAAACAAGAATGATTTAAGAGAATTTCCAATCAAATGAGACAAATGGTGTGTTCAACTGAAAAATTTCTCACCAGGCTGCCATACCTAATAGCTACTCTGGGTGCAAATCAGAGAAGGCACATTTCAGTCATTTTTCTCATACTGGACAAAAAGCTCAGGTAAGAAAGGATTAGTAGTTTCTGTTTATTTCTGAGCCTGTTAAATTAATGTTACCCGAAAGAGAATCTGGCCATGACAATCTGTCATCTTAGTTCTAAAAAGAGCACCAAAGACAAATGTGCAAGGGGATAAAAATACCTTCTTCATTCATAAGAAAGAGATGGGGGTGGGATGAAGCATCCACAGATCAAAGTGGAATTAACATCTAGAGCTTATTAATAAATCTTATAATTTTGTATAGAGAAATATTTCTTCACAAGGACTCCAGACACTAATTCAAGAATCATTACATGATGGATAAAGACCCTTGGAAGTATCAAGTGGCCAGAGAATAAATATAGAAGAAAGAGTGACAATACCTAAGTAATGTATTCATCAGATACTCTTAAATGCCATTGGAGAAAGAAATCCTACATTACTAACTCACAAATATCTACCCTTAGGCAAGTTGACTTGAAAACGCCATAACTAGCTCACTTTTTACTATTTATTTTAACAAATGGATAAGATTGCATTAGCATAGGAAAAAGTATAAATATTGATTTGGGAACCTAAAGCATACAATAAAACAGCAACCTTTCTAACCCTTTTAAAGAAATCCAGTCATAAATAAAGTTCATCTCCACTATTTTTTTGGGGGGGGGGAACAATTGATACATAATTCATCCATAAAATATCTTCATTATTCTCTTTACTGATCGTACCCACATGTCTTGGTCATACTAGCATTACGGCATATAGATTGCATTTGTCTACCCACCTAAAAGGGTATGCTGTACCATATACTGCAACCCTGTTTTATTTATGGCACAATCTATAAGGGCAACTTTTAATAGTTCCACATGAGCTGAGTGCTAAAAGACAGAGATGACAAATGTTAGTATTATTCTGAGACCAAAATAAAATCAATAATTGTGCTTTTGAAATCAGGAAAAATAACATTGAACTATTCCAGGTCAAGTCTTGTTCATTTATCTCCTATATTTCTATACAAAAAATAATAATTAAGCTGAAAATATTAATGTTCTACAGCCATAAATCATTACAAAATATTTTAATTAGGTAATCTTTATTTAAGTGAATAAAATACATTACAATATTTGTAGTGGCAATACTGCAAACAAATATGTGTATTAAAGTGCCCTCAGCATTTTCTTTGAGGGCCGACTCTACACCAGACATTAACCACATTTCAGAAGGCTTAAGATAAATAAGACATGATCACTGCTCTCTAGAAATTTACTGGAGATAATACTTAATCTTGTTGTTGGAGATGATACTTAAACATTTACACTAATACTCTCTGTTAGGTAACCTTGTCCTCCTTGACTCATCTCTTTCTCTTAGAAGCCACATCCAATTAATTACCAAATCCTGTTAACTCTACCTTCATAATGTATTCAGCCACTTCTCGCTTCTTACTTTTGCTTCTACCATCTTGGTCCAAGCTCCTACCAAGTTTTACTTGGATTATGAATAGTCCCTGTCTCATGTAAGGATCCATCTAACACCAGGTTACAGGACCCCAGATGCAGGCCACTTAAAATGTAGCCTGGATCTTAAGCAGAACCCTTCCCTTTGCTGATTCCCACTCAAACCTGGCAGCTTTTGCTTTTACCTGAGAGCAATATTCCAAAGAATAAAATATGTTTTCTCAAGGACCTGCAGAATCTGCCAGGTGTTGTGCTTCCTTCTTAGAGGTCAGAGGCGCAAGAGGAACATCCTACAATTTAGAGGGAATGTTCTAGTGTGTTCCAGGCCATGGGACTCCTAAAAACTTTATTGATATTTAGAAGGTGTATCAGCACCCTGGTAGCACAGAGGTCTTACCAAGGCCTCCAATATACTTGCTACTCCTTACTCATCTTGTCCAATTAACATAATGTTATCAATGTAGTAGAACAATATGATGTTCTGTAGAATGTCCAGAGTCAAGATCCCTTGGACTTTATTCTGGCAGAGGGCAAGAGAGATAACACACGCCAAGGGTAAGACCTTACGTATAGGCAGTTGTCTGCCCCAAATGGCTACAAAGTATTTCTCATTTCTGATCAAACTATTTCCTTCCTGATAAGGATGGAAAAGAACCAGATATCATGGGCTTGAGGCTGTACTAATATATTTAAGTAAATTTTCAACATCAACCACAGCCTTTCCAACTAGAACTGGTTCTATTGGTGGTAGACCACTGGTTTTGTAAGATCCAGCCTGGTACATTAAAAGAATAAATGATTAAAAAAAAAAAAAACAGAAAAACTTTGCATCTTTATGTACAAATCTCTACCATGCTTTCTGGAATATAATTGTAATTTTCATTCACTATGTTAATTTGAAGAGAAGTAGTTTTAGAGGTTTCTACCTGGCCTTCTCCACAATGATAGCTCTTACTCCACAGGCCACAGAACTAATAGTATGGCTCTGCCAAATTAAGACAATGAAAATGATCTGCATATGTCCATGAGCCACCACACCCACTGTGAGAAAGGCCTTGGCCAAGACTTCACTTAATACCCTGCCCCAAATGTCTCCTCTCTAATAGGATGATGCTTTGGGTCCCTAGGTATCACTATCAACACAGACCTAGTGCCCAAAGTTCTAGAAATATTATGTATTCTTCTTTTCTCAGTAAACAGTTACCCAAATAAATTGGGAAATGACTGGGGAAATTGGTACCATACATAGTTGCTATGATATCGCAGGGTACTCTCTTGGGAATCATCCTTTCCTTCAAAGTATTCTTGTTTTAAAAATTATTTCCATTTCAGAAACTGGAAAAAGGATTGTGGCTTTTTATGATAGTGATTGTCCTTAACCTCCTAATCAATAACTCTTGATTCCTTTTGATTATGTAGATTGAGTAATATCCTATTGGTTACCCATTTATCTTGTTGCTATTGATGTTGTGTATAGCTAGTCCCCTGCTAACTCTAGTCACTAATTGTAATAATTGTGCTTACCTTGATTTTGATGGTTAAGTGTTCCCAAATGGTCCCCATAATTTTGGGGTCCTATCATCTCCCTTGCTGTCAAAGAATCCAGTTCTGTAATGGCATTTGCTACTGTTAGCTGTGGTCTTTGGAGGAAAGGCATTACCAGGTTTCTCAAGGATACTGGTGATCTTCCCAAGAGTACATTCCTTGATCTGAGCAATTCTGCTTCTAGGAAGTTAATAAAAGATAATTTTACACAAAAACTATATGTATAAGAATATTTGTGGTAATATTGCTCACGAAATGACTCTTTTAAAACAGCCTAAATGGGTTGAGAAACGAATCTTTTAGCTCAAGACTATATTGGTATAAATCCCCAAAATTTAAAAGCAAAAAGCAAAAAAACCAAAACCAAAACCAAAAACAAAAAGAACAGTATACTCAAAGATAGTGGGACAACCACAAAATGCGTAACATACCCATAATGAGATTACTAGGGAAGAAAGAGGAAAAAGTAACAAGAAACATTTGAGGTAATAATGACGGAGAATTTCATCAGAATTAATGTCAGACACCAAACCATAGATACAGGAAGCTCAGAAAATCCCGATCAAGATAAATACCAAAAAAAACCTACACTATGGCATATCATGAGATCATGACCTGAGCCAAAATCAAGAGTCAGATGCCTAACTGACTGAGCCACCCAGGTGCCCACATATGTTTATATATAAGTTAAATGAGGGATGCCTGGGTGCTGGGCTCCCAGCTCAGCGGGAAACCTGCTTCTTCCTCTCCCTCTCCCCTGGCTTGTGTTCTCTCTCTTGTTGCCTCTCTGTCAATAAATAAAATAAGTAAGTAAGTAAATAAATAAATAAATAAAATCTTTTTAAAAAAGTTAAGTGAATAACAGTAATGATAGAAGGCACAGAAAGAAGAAATTGGGATTATTTTGTTGTTATTATAAGGTATTCACTCTACCCATAAACTAGTATAGTGTATTTGAAACTAGACTTTAATTAGTTGTAAATACACACACACACACACACACACACACACACACTCCAGGACAACCACTGAAAAAGAAAAAAAAACACGTATAAATACTATGCTAGAAAAGGGGGAATATGGAATCATGTAAAATATTCAATTAAACCCACAAACAGTAGAAAAAGAGTGAGAGACAAAAATAGGATCAAAAAACAAGGGTGACAAATAGAAAACAGTAATGAATTTGGTAGATATTAATTCAACCATATCACTTAATACTTTGAAAGTCAATGGTCTAAATTCACCAATTAAGAGACAAAGATGGTCAGAATGAATCAAAAAAACATGACCCAACTATATATTGTCTAACAAAAACTCACTTTACATATAAAGACACAGATAGTTTAAAAGTACAGTTGACCCTTAAGCAACATGGGTTTGAACTGCGTGGGTCTAACTCTACAAAGATTTTGTGTATATATATATACAACATAGTACTGTAAATATATTTTCTCTTCCTTATAATTTATTAATAACATTTTTTCTCTAGCTTTATTCATTATAATAATATAGTATATAATAGATATACCATACAAATATGTGTTCATCAACAGTTTATGTTATTAATAAGTCTTCTGGTCAACAGTACACCATTAGTAGGTAAGTTTGGGGTCTCTGAAAAGTTATATGCATGTAATTCATTCAATTAGGCCAGCACTGCTCTAAAACCAAAACCAGACAAAAACATTAGAGCTCAATTGGTTAAGCATCCAACTCTTGATTTCAGCTCAAGTCATGATCTCAGGGTCATGAAATCAAGCCCTGCATTGGGCTCTGTGTTGGGTGTGAAACCTGCTTAAGATTCTCTCTCTCCTTCTCCCTTCTCCCCATCCCCCAACTCCTCTCTCTCTCTCTTTCTCATTCTCTAAAAAAAATTAAATTATTTTAAAAAAGAAAGAAAACTCCAGACCAATGTATCTCACGAATAAATGCAACAATCCTCAAAAAAAAATTAGCAAATTGATTCCAAAAAAGGATTAAAAAAAATTATACACCATGACCAAATGTGACTTGCCCCACATATGCAAAACAAGTTCAACATTCAAAATCAATTACTGTAATCCATCATATCAACATATCAATTGCATGATCATATCAAAAGATGCAGAAAAATCATTTGACAAAATTCAAAATCCACTCATGATAAAAACTCTCAATAAACTGGGAATGGAAGGGAATTTTCTCAAGACTTGAGAAACACTACATACAAAAAAAAAAAAAAGCCTCCAGCTTGTATTATATTTGATGACAAAAAATTCAAAACTTTTCCACTAAGATCAGAAACAAGGCAAGGATGTCCCCTCTCACCACTACTTTTCAATATTACTCTGGAATTCCTGGCTAATTCAATAGGCATGAAAAGGGAATAAAAGTTATACATATTGGAAAGGACACATAAAGCTGTCTTTGTTCACAAATGAAGTGATTGTCTATGTAGAAAATCTGAAAGAATTGATCCCCCCAAAATCATTTAATTAATAAGTACATATAGCAAGGTTACAGGATACAAGGTTAATGTACAAAGGTCAGTTTACTTCCTATATACAAACAATAAAGTAGAATTTGAAATTAAAAGCACAATGGATAATACCTAAGGGGGGACCATGTGGAGTCATCATAAATATTCTCCAAGACCACTGACTCCAAACACCCTGATGCCAAGACCCCTGACTTCAGGGGACCAATGATTTATGAGGGACACCTGGACCCTATCCTTGTTCTGACAAGTTCCTGGCTGCATTAGAGGACACCTGCACTAGACCACAATCACCAAATAAAAACTCCAGGCCCTAAGCAAAGAGAATACCCATGATCTTTTCCTTTCAGAGTCTCCCGATTGCTCTGCCCATCTCTCTCTCCATATATATATATATATATATATATATATATATATATATATATATATCTTTAATAACCTCTGTTTCCACTCTAGGGAAACAAAAAACAAAAACATTTAGTTTTTGTTTTAGTATTAGTATTAGTATTAGTATTAGTATACCAAAAAAGAGATATTTAGATATAAATCTCAAAAAACACATACAAGATCTAACTTCAAAACTCTAATGAATGAAATCAAAGAAGAAAATAAATAAATGGAGAGATATTCCATGTTCATGGATAAGAAGACCCAAAATTTCAAGATATCAGTTCTTCCCAACTCAGTCTATAGTTTCAATGCATTCCCAATCAAAACCCCAGCAAGTTATTTTATAGATATCAACAAACTAATTCTAAAGTTTATATGCAAAAGCAAAACAGCTAGAATAGCCAACACAATACTGAAAGAAAAGGTCAAAATTGGAGGACTGACACTATCTGACTTCAAGACTTACTTTAAAGCTGCAATAATCAAGGCCATGCGGTATTGACAAAAGAACAGACAAATAAATCAGTACAGAGCAGAGACATAGACCCCCATAAATATGGGCAAATGATCTTTAACAAGAGCAAAGGCAATACCTCTGGGCAAAGATAGTGTCTTCAACAAATGGTCCTGGAATAAAGGAAAATCCACATCCAAAAAAAATAAATCTAGACACAGACCTTACACCTTCCATTAAAAGGAATTCAAAATGGATTATAAACCTAAATGTAAAATCAAAACTGTAAAATTCCTAGAAGGTAACAGGAGAAAACCTAGATAATCTTGAGTAGGATGATGCCTTTTTAGATATAATACCGAAGATGAGATTCATGCAAGAAATAACTGATAAACTAGAATTCCTTAAAATTAAAAATGTTTACTCTACAAAAGACAGTACCAAGAGAATTAGAAGACAAGCCATAGACTGGGGAAGACCATTTCCAAAAGGTGCACTGATAAAGGACAGATATCCAAAGAACTCTTAAAACTCAACAATAAGAAAACAAACAATCTGATTAAAAAATCCTCCAAAGACCTTAAAAGACCCCTCATCAAAGAAGATAGAGAGATGGCAAAAAAGCATATGAAAAGATGCTCCAAATCATAAGTCATCAGGGAAATGCAAATTCAAACAACAATGAGATATCACTACAAACCTATTAGAATGTTCAAAGCCAAAACACTGACAACCATTAAATGATGGCAAGATGTGGAACAAGAAGAACACTCAAACATCAATGATGGGAATGCAAAATGATGCGGGCACTTTGGAGGACAGTTCGACAGTTTCTTACAAGACTAAACATACACCTACCATGTAATCCAACAATTGCATTCCTTAATATTTACCCAAAGAATCTGAAACTTCTATCCACACAAAAATTTGCACACAGATGTTCAAGCAGCAATTTATTTTCATATTTATTCATAATTGCCAAAACTCAGAAGCAGCCAAGATGTTCTTTAGTAGAATGGATAAATAAATGGTGGCACATCCAGACAACAGAATATTACTCAGCTCCAAAAAGAAGTGAGTTACCAAGCCATGAAAAAAGTGGATGAATCTTAAAATGCATATTACAAAATGAAAGAAGCCAATCTGAAAAAGCTACATACTATATGATTCTGACTCTGTGACATTCTGGAAAAGGTAAAAGTATAAGGACAATAAAAAGACCAGTAGTTTCTAGGGGCACAGGGGTGGCAGGAAATGAATAGAAAGAGCACTGAAATTTTTTAGGGCAGTGAAAATATTATGTCTATTATAATGATGGATATTTGTCAATATATGTTTGTCCAAATCCATAGAATATACAACACCAAGAGCGAACCCTGAGATGAACCAAGGCAAACCATGTACTCTGGGTGATTATGATGTGTCAGTGTAGGCTCATCCTTGGTGAAAAATGCACCATCCTGATAAATGATATTGATAATGGGGAGGCTATGCATGTTGAGGGGTAAGAGGTGGGAATATGGAAAGCTCTGTATTTCCCTCTAAATTTTATTGTAAACCTAAAACTTCTTTGACCGCTCTAAAAAAATAGTCTTTAAAAAAAAAAACAAACCTAGATGTTGTTTTGTGATTTGGTTTACAGTGTATCAGGGCGCCTGGGTTGCTTAGTCAGTTGGGAATCTACCTTCAGCTCAGGTCATGATCCCGGGGCCCTGGGATCAAGCCCTGAGTGGGGGGAAAAAAAATCTCTGCTCAGCGGGGAGCCTGCTTCTCCCTCTCCTTGTGCCTGCTGCTCCCGCTTCTTGTGTTCTCTCTCTTTCTGGCAAATAAATAAATAAATAAATAATCTTTAAAGTACAGTGTATCCATTTCAGTAGATAACTGTGGCACGCTGCTCAGACCCCTCCTTCAAGACCAAGCTACTTATTTCCCCATTTGCAAAGAAAGTTGCTTACCGACAATTTACAAAGATACCCCTCTTCTGTAATTGCCCTTGGTTAAGGAGATGCTCAATCCAAAAGTATGCCCCTTCACCGTGGATATCTCTTCATCCAATGACTGGCTGATGTGGGCATACAAAGGCCCAGGCTCGGTTGGGGAACATCCCTGAAAGACCATGCCGGCTCCTGAGTACCTTTTGTGATTGAATGAGACCTTGGTTGAAACTGGGAGAACTTGAATTGCAGTTCAACTCTTTCCTGAGAAACTCTTCTCCCTCGTTCTGTCACAGATGTTCACAAAACCACTACTCTATAACCTTCCTGCACAAGAAATCTCTGTCTCAGACTCTGTTTACCAGGGAACCCACCCTAAGACAGCCAGTCAACATAAGACTATACCGTTATAGAAAGTGAGTCTTTACATCTACTGAAAACTATAATGGTCACAACCTATTGTTCCCTAAGAAAGCAAGCTATCGGCAGTGAGTTAAAAGTTAGCTCTTTATATAAGATATAAATGTGTGTGTTTATGTGTTTAAGATCTGAGCACACGCTCACAGATAACCATACCCACAGAAGGATATCTGGAAAGTTGTCAGCCCAAATATTAAGTAGTGCTAGTCTTACAATTGCAGCTAACACACTTTTTACTTACTGTTTTATCCCCAGAATCAACCATTAATACCCTGGGCATAGTAGATGCTCAATAGGTATTTACTGAATAAAAATGTAATCAATTAATCAGCATCTGGACAATATGAATTCAGATGATTATTTTTGTCTTCACACTTCCCAGAATTATTTCCAGCCATTACAATGACCATATAACAAAAAATTAGAATTTTACTTATATATGCATATATATTTCATATTCATACATATTTCAGTTCAGACAGTTTAGTCTTCCTAATCAAAAAGAAATTGTCTTAAGGAAAAAGAGAATGTCAAAGGGATCACTTATTGGCAAAATATCTTAACATTAAATGCCCAATGATGATGCAGGAAAATTTTCAAAGTATACATAAAGAATTAGATGTTTTGGAGAAAGTATTGTATTTTACAATGGAAAACTACATCAATTATCTTCCTCTATACTCAGGAATTTATCTACTCTGCCTTAGAGCAAATAACAGTCTATGTTCCCATCCCCAACCCCCACAGTAACAGGTTGTAGTTGATGCTTAAAAGATACTGATCTGTTGTCAGTAACTTAGGAGCAAAATTTTATTACCAGGGACATTTTAATCATTTTATGGCTGCATGTTGTGTTCACAATGGGTCTTAGTGTTCTCTTTAAAGCAATGAATCTTAAAAAGATTGTATTTCTTGGGAATACTTGCCCTTCACATCTCAATTGGAGCTTGCATTGAGAATTTTATGATACAGTTATTTACATAATAAAAATAATGAAATGAGGAGGAATAGTCACGCCAAGATGAAGAGGGTGTCAGCAATTTACCATTTTGAAGGAGTTCTTTTGTAGTGGTATAAAAATAGCTAGGGGGAAAAAGCAGTTATAAGATTATAAATAATCTTCGTACTCTGAACAGAAATAGAATCTGAATCATCATGAAATAACTTCAAAAACATTAAAAAAAGATTTCCAACCTTCCCATCTCCCTGTAAAGAGATCACTGGGAAATCATCTAAATAAGAAAATGATTTGAATTTCAGTCCAAGCCACATTCTTGCATTATTTAAACAATTTTATTTTTCATTAGCCATGTCCTTCACTGGCTTTCCTTGGACTGACCTGAACTCTAGGCTAGTGCTTCTCTGAGAGGCCAGGCCATCTGACCAGTAGTCATTATGCTCAACCCAAAGTGGGACATTTTTGGAAAATCTCTATGTCTTATTTGTCATATTTTCCAGTAAAGTTAAGAAACATCTATAACTCACCCTTAGCAATAACCTTGAGTTGTTCTCCTTGGCTAGAAAAGTATTAATCCAAATTAACTCAGTCAAAATTAAGCACAAAAATGCTTATGAAAAGTTGACACTAAGCTGTCATTTTGTGAATCTAGAAGGGCAATTGGCATTGCCTCAGAAATCTTTTTTTTTTTTTTGAACCAAGAGAGAAAGAGAGAGTGAGCACAAGTAGGGGAAGGGGGAAATGGGGGAGTCAAGGCAGGGAAAACTCAAGCAGACTCCTCCACCAAGAGCAGAACCCAACACGGGGCTCCATCCCACGACCCTGCGAAGACGACCTGACCCAAAACCAAGAGTCAGACACTTAACTGACTGAGCAACCCAGGTGCCTCAAGCCTCAGAAATCTTAAAGCCCAGTATGTCACATTTATCCTCGCTCTTCTAATAATAGAGGTCTCCTCTCTTTTCAAATGCTAATTCCTCTTTCTGGCTCCAGATCTTCACAGCCACTTTGGTAACCCCTTCTGTCAATTATCCTTCTGTTTTCTGCATCTTGTAATTCTCCCTCCCTGTTAACTCTGTGCCCTAAGCCTAACCATGCTGAAGTCTCTTCCTCCTAGGAGGAAAAAAATCCACTAAACCTCATCTCTTGGTCCCAAGATACCTGTAATACTCACTCTTTCCAACTTCTCAACTTCTGTTCACTTCTTCAGCCACTAGTCTTGTCATTTTACCCCCATCATGACATTAACTCTGGTGTTCCAATGATTACCCAGTCAGCAAAGCCAAAGAACCCTGGTGCATTTGAATGCTCTCTCCATCTTAAACAGTCTCTTTTACCTTAGCATCGCTGACACCGCTCCCACAGAGGGATTGCATTAACTCACATATTGATCATTTCATTTTATGTAAAAGTCTATCAGAAGCTTACATTATCCACAGTATAAAATTTACATTCCTTAACATGTCACTTGTTCAACTTCTTTATGATCATCTGTGGCTACTCTATGCAGCTGGTGCAGTGGATGGACTTCCTCTTAGACCACCTCACACTTTCCAGAGAGGTGAGTGCCTTGAAACTTACAGGAACCAATGTGAGGCCCATGGTAGAATATTCATGCACAATAATGATAGATCAATTCAGCTGTTAGTGTAGAAGCAGGAAAATTTCTTGTCTTACATTCACCTTTCACCCTTCTGTGCCTCTTATCAACATTAGACTTTTAAAATCACAGAACCAATTAGATTTGGCCAGATAAGGGGATTTGGACACATAAGGTCATAAGTACTCACCTTGCCAGCATGTAGTCTAGGTTTTGTTTTGTTGTTTGTTTTTTTTTTTTTCTTTGATAATATTTTATTTTACTCTTTATTTTTTTAATTTTATCTTTAATTGTAAAAAACACATACAAATTTGCCATCTCAACCATTTTTAAGCATATGGCTCAGTAATGTTAATTATATCTATATTGTTGGACAATAAGTCTCTAGAACTTTTTCATTCTGCAAAACTGAAATTCTATATCCATTGAACAACAACACCCCATTTCTCCTTCCTCAGCCTCCAGCAACCACCATTCCATTTTCCTGTTTCTGACTGTGACTACCTTATATACCTCATAAAAGTGGAATCATGTAGTATTTGTCTTTTTGTGACTGCCATATTTCATTTAGTAAATGTCTTACAGTTTCATCCATACTGTAGCAAGAGACAGGATTCCTTCCTTATTAGAGGCTGAATAATATGTTGTTGTATGTATGCATTTTCTTTTTCCATTCATCCATTGACATTCAGGTTCTTTTCACCTCTTGGCTACTGTGAATGATGCCGCAAGTAACACAGGTGTGCTATCTAGTCTAATTCTTGATCCTAAATGGGCAACAGAAGTCCTTTTGTCTTACAAATGGTCCAACCAACTCTCCCGGGTAGAATTAGGCTTCAGAATATTATAAGAAAAATATAGATTCACCTCGAGTTGATCCCTGTCTCCCTCAGCACCACTATCACCATGGCATTTACATTTATAGGGATAGTAAAGGAAACTAGTCTATTTGCTCATAGAGGTACAACAATATGCAACACCTGATTCCATCTTGCCTTGCTTTTTTCCTAATCAAAACAAATTCATTGCTTTACTAATTATTGCATACTGAAGTGGATAAGGATCCAAATGCATTGACTGCATGGTAAAAAAAAAAATCCTGGATTTTGCAAAAATTTTTGTGCATTATTTCAGTCAGTGTATATGATCTGATTGTCTAGTCTATGCTTAAATACTAGAAATATAAAGAAGAATAAATAATGAGGACTCACTCTACCTTCAAGAAGCTCAAAATCCAGTAGTAGAAATTAAGATATGAACAAAAAATTATAATACAACATGCCAGTACATTGACAGAATAAAACCTGAATATTATAGAAGTACCTAAGAAAGGTACTTTTCCCAGCCCAAGAAGGTAGGGAGAAGGTAACACACAATGGTTTCCTGAATTATAGGAATTATAATCCTGGATTATAGTATGAATAAGAAATATAGTGATATGCAGGGATATACCGGCAAACTAAATGCATTAGAGACTTGCAATAATTCGATGATTAAAACATGGACACTGAAAGATTGGTCAGCACAGGAAGAGCTCATTTTCAAGCATGAAGATCAAACAGAAATATGACTTTGAGAACTGAATTGGAAGCAAGTTAAGTGGAGACAACTAGGGGAACTATCTGAAAGCCAGATCTATTTTAAATGAATCCTTTAGTGTACACAATTTGGGTCAAAACCATATCAGAGATCTACCTAAACCAATCTAATATGTGGAAAATAATCCTTCCAATGACCAGAAATCCCTACTCACCATAAATCAGTTAATGACATAGTCACATCAACCCCAAAATTATCCCCTAACATTTCTTTACTAAGGTGTAGCCATTTAAAATGGGTCCTTATTGACTGAAGTGAAACATAATAAGAGAAAATTGAGCAGAATATTGAAGTATTCCCTCAGAGAAGATCAGAGAAGAACCAGAGGCTGAGACAGTATAGTCCAAGCAGCTGGAGCCAGGTGACTTAAGTCATTTAAAAGCATGATGGGTGAAACACTCAGGAATGTGTAAATAAGGCTAATCTTGCATTGGCTAAGAATGGATTTGATAACTTAGCAGGTCTTTCCATTTGGCAGTTAGCAAAGCTGCAGTTCTCACTGGGGGCTGTGGTAAGGTATGCAATTTTTGACTGAATGAGAAAGTGGATGACCTCATCCAACCATGTCACCATGACAACTAGGTGATCATTTCCAGTCATTCTGAGTGTTACAAAACTGATGCCTAATAATTCTTTCCATGTTGCAGAGTCACCTTAGGAAGAGAATTGAAAGAGAAAACAGAATTATTCATAAAATGTGTTGGTCATGTGGCTGCAAAACCTTGTGTTAAATATGGAGCTTTATTTTTTAGTACCAGATTTTAAAAATAATGTCCATGGTCCAGAAATATAATTTAATGAATAATAAGTCAATAATAGATCTGGGGGGCTTAGGACATGAATATGACCAAGAATCTTTCTTCAGATATCACAAAAAAATCTTCTTTACATTTATCTTTAACATTAGATTATTCAGAAAAAAAAGAAACAATGACTACTTTTTAGTGGTGTTAAATATAATACAAATATTAGTGGGGTGTTTGTTTTACTTTAAATGTTTTTATACCAAAAAATAAAATTTAAACAAGCTCTTTGTCTTTTTCTTCTATCTTCCATCTTCTACATGACAAGTACATGGCTCACCATGACTTAACCATGCAAATCCAGGTTGATATGATTTTAATGCCAGACCTTTCTAATCTCTCACAACATTGTTCATTTTCTAACCTATAAGGAATGTCATACTTATATCCGAGATTTCATCTCTAATCCACCCTGTAGCTAGTCTCAACGTTATAGCTGATAACTTTTCAACCTCCTAGAACTTCATTTCCTCCACTTTTTCCACTAGCATGACCTTTCACTTTATTCCACTATGGAAGCCATATGCTACATCTTGTCATCGCTGGGACATTTTCTCTTCTACCATCAGGCTCCCAGATGCCGAAGCTAAGCAGTCTGAGAGTTATACCCAGGCCCTTGACCGTTTCTACTCTTTCCCACACCTACTAACCCTGTTCTTTGTCCTTTAGACTCTTGTTTTGTCTCTATACTCTTCTCCTCACTCCTTTCCCCTGTTCCTCAGCCAGCTTCTGACGTTAGCTGGTCCATTTGTTTTTCTGACTACCCTGAACACCATGGTCAACCATTTCTCCTCCATTCTTATCTCTCACTAGTAACCAAGGATCCTTTAACACATCTCAAACTTCCTCTGCAGCTGTCCTGCCAATCCCCAGGGCTGGACAAATCAAACCATCTGTTTTCTCTGCTTTTGTCATCCCACTGCCAAATAATACTGGAAAAAGTCAAGAAACTGCCAGTTGGCTCCACTACAAATTTATGATACCTAATCTCATCGGCTCTTCAAGACTATTAGGAAATCCTCTTATTCACAGTGAATTTTCCAAATTATTCCAAATTTCCTCCATTCCCCTGAAACCCTTATGATCACTCCTTTCACTCACTGTGGGCAAATGACCTCACCTCCTACCTCCCTTGGGAGACTGAGGTCATCCCACATATACTTTTTAGTTATCTTCACAGATTATTTCTATCTGATCACTTTCCCTTAATGCAGAAAATAAGACCAGAGGTGGATGAAGCTACTCTGTCCCATCAGGGATGGGGGAGGGAATGGGACTACAGAACACAGACACGAAGACCAATAATAGAAGGAAAACCCAAATGGAGTCTCAGTACAAGGGAATCAAAGCACCTCGGAGAATCCTGAGAAAGATGATGAGCTCCACCAATGGGAAGTGGTCTAAATGAACTCCGTCGATGACGTAGCAAAGGCCCGAGACAGGTGTAATATCACTGTACGTTTGTCTGATCCTTCTGAGATTAATTAATTAACTGAAAAAGAATAAAGTCTGCCCAACAACCCCTCCGTTCCTGATCTTTCATAGCAAGGTGTGTCAACCTTTTTAAAAAACAACAATGTCCATTTGTACATTAGAGCCCATATCTACCATCCAGAAAGCTATTTTATTTTTTACATTGTCTAGTTCATTGTTTGCTGCTCCTTGTGGGCCTACTACATTATTTATATCCCAAACACTTAAAAACAAAAGTAAAAACACCCCTTAACTCCCAGTCCTCCCCAGGTACTTACCTACCTTTTCTTCTTGCTGTTCAATGTGTATAAAGCCTCAGTTATGCAATATGAAGAAGTTCTAGAGAACGGCTGTACAACATTGCATGTATAGTTAACAATACTGTGCACTTAAGAAATTGAGGGCAGTTCTTTTTTTACTGTTACTTTTTTTTTTTTACCATAATTTTAAAAAAGCAAAGTCTGTGCTTACCACCTTCCTTCTGCACCTGCAAAGTGTAAGCCAACCTATTGATCTCCAGCTTCTCTCCAGAACACTTATCTGGAACTACCTTCTCGAAAGATATGAACTCATCCTCAAATGCCAAATATCATGACTTTTTTAGTCCTTTGTCATCTTGGTCTTAGTAGTCAACTTTCTTGCTGGCAGCACTTCTGTTCTGCTACACCATGCCCTCCCCTTCCTCCCCACCTATGTCTCTATTGCACCGACCTCTTGCCTGGATCCACAGACCACTTCTAAGCACTGATGAGAAACCTTTCCTAAGGTTCCTCCTCAGTCTTCTTCTTCTGCCATTCAACTTTCACTCCACCTATTACTCTACATTACTGACTCTTTTGCGACTCTACTTTCGACCTCTCTCCCACACTTTCAACTCTCTACCAATCCAGAAAGCTCCATGTGTCCAAAATTCAATGCAAAAGTAGGCAACATAAAATTAAGAATGCACTTTCTTGAACCAGACTGTCTGGGTTCAAATTCTGGATCTGCTTCTGACTAGCTGTGCAACTTTGGAAAAGTTATGTAAGCTGCTTGTGCCTTAATTTCTTCATCTGTGTAACAGAGATAATGAGAGTCCCTATTCTCTTTCTCTAGTGTGAGGGTTAAAGAGTTAACTCACATAAAGTACTACAATGAACCCAGTGCATAAATACTCAGTAAATATTAGTTATTATTATTATCTCTTACCCTTCTTGCATAAATCCTGTTCCTCAGGCTGTATTTTCTTTGTCAGCTAATGGCAGCAGCATCAGCTCAATCATCCATGCTGAAATCCTCACAGCCACCTTCTAACCTCTTTCTACATTCAGCTGTGTTTTTTATCCAGTTTCCACCAACTACATCAACGTTTAATCTTCCATTTTCTTTCCCTTTGCTGCTGCCCAAGTCCAGAGCTTCATTATCTCTAACCTGAATTATTGCAACAGCTCCCTTCTGAATTGCCTGCCTTCGATCTTTACCCCCAGTTCATCTTCAGCTCAATGTTACTTTTCTAAACACAGACATCATTTTAAACCCTTTTCTGTTTTATTATCACCTTCAGAACAAATTGAAATGTTGAGCACAATGAAGCTAATTTTCCTTCTTACCTCTGACCAGGTGTCTCTGCTGCCCTCCCCAACTGCTCTCAAAACACACCATGTGCTTTATGCCTCAATATCTCATCTACCCCATATTATTTATCAAATTTCTACTTATCTTTCAAGCACCAGTTTAAATGGCATGTTAGTAAGTCATCTCTTTCATATCTTCATTCCCTGAGAAAGATGATACATGATAGATAGATGATAGACAGAAGATAGATAGATCGATCTTAATTACTTTGTGTGGTATTTATTTGTTTATATTTCTATACTTGACTAGATTGTGCAGTTTTTCTTTTGGAGTATGATTTTTTTTTATTTCTAGTCCACAATAGAGCTCCTGACACATATTAAGTGCCCCAGGAAATTGTATTGAATAATTCAATGTCCCTCCCGAATGCCCCATACCTGTCTCTTTCTAAGCTTATAGAATCTATTACAAAAATTCCTTTCCCATTTATCCTACCTTGCCAGTTTCACTGGTTTCCCTAATTCAGGACTTGATCACCATTGGGATAGATTATGGCAAGAACTTCCCATTTAATCACTTAGCTTTAGTTTCTTTTCCTCTCAAAGCCACCTGTGATATATTGCAGCCAGGGATATTTTTATTAACAACAGATTCTATGGTGTTATTCCATTGCTCAGAACTTATCAAAGTGTCCCCTTGACCACAAAGCAAAATGCACTGCTCCTTCTAACTCCCCAGCCTTAATGTCAGATCTCTTCTCCCCACCCACCACATACATGCATGTTATACTCCTTCGTCCTGAACTCTTGGCTCTTCCTTTATCCTAGAATGCTCATACTCCCAATATACTGGAGTATGTACATACATATGTATGTATGTACATACTCCAGTATATTGGTATCTTAGCCATCTGTCATCCAAACTCCCAAGGCCCTTTTTCTATAAAACCCTTCACAAAACCCTTGATTGAAAATAGTCTCTTCTCATCTTGTTTTCCTAAAGCTTAGGTAAAGGCATGTATTTGAGCATGTCACTTTCTCCCTACAGTATTAGTGTATGCTCTTCACACTACAGAGTTCTACACAGTATTCTGTCTCCTGCTATAAATTGTGAGTCACAAGTCTCTTTTAGGCACAAATTTTGCCTATCATCATTGAATTTTCCACAATGCAGTATACAAAGAGGATGTTAGAAAAGTTCGCTGATTAAATTAAAAACGTATGCCAGAAGGAATGGAGTTAGAATGTGCAGAACCAGAAAAGAGAAGACATCCGAACAGTGGAACAGAGATCAAGCCATGGAAATTTGTCTGGGCTTGAGGACTACTGTCAAAAATTAACGAGAAGTAGAAGACAAATCTGCAAAGCTGTTGTGTAGACCTTGAATGCCAAGCCAGTAAATGAGAGCATTATCTATTGTTACTTGGGATTCTCGTCATTTAATGAGTAGGAATGCAATGGTTAAACACACTGTTTTAGACTTATCTGATAGTTGATTTCAGAATAAACTGGAAGAAAATGAACATGAGGATAAAGTGAGAACCTTTTGGATTGATCCAGGTTGAAGTGCTCTTAACCAGGGCAATGACAGTAAAAAAGAAAGACCCTAAAGACATTGTGAGGGAAGAAAACATAAAATTTGGTGTAAAAAAAATTAAATGCAAAAAACAAAGAGAAAATGGTTGGGCCACTCAGACATTTGCTAGATATTTCCTGCAACTATAATAATATCTGTCTCTTACTGTATCTTGGTGATGGTTTAATATTCCAAGATATAGAAGAGGTGGCAGGAGATACTGCCTCTGACTTGCTAGGAAGAGTGCATAAGTAAAACAAAAGGTGTTGAAAGAAATCTTATTCTTGAAATAAAAAACATAATAAATAAGGATGCCTGGGTGGTTTATTCAGTTAAGCATCCGACTCTTAATTTCAGCTCAGGTCATTATCTCTGTGCTGTAAGACTAAAGAATAGTCAGAAAAGAATGCAGGGGAATGGTCAGAGAGAGAGAAGCAGACAAGAAAAGCTTTGGGGAGAAAAAGGTAGAAGTGTTTTTAAGAGTATATAGTCAGAGCTCTTTTTTATCATTTTTAAAAAGATTTTATTCCTTTATTGGGGAGGGACTAACAGAGGAGGGGTAGAGGGAGAGGGAGAAGCAGACTCCCTGCTGAGCAGCGAGCCCAACTTGGGGCTCAATCCCATGACCCTGAGATCATGACTTGAGCCAAAGGCAGATGTTTAACCAACTGAGCCACCCAGGCACTCTTCATTTTTTTTTAAATCAATTTTTAAAAGATTGCCCCTTGAAACCAGGCAGATTATAAAAGGGTAGCCTTCCCAAGATAGATTCCTCCTCAGGTGCCTCCAGCCTTGTGAGTAGAAAATAGCACCCATTCCCCTGGGTGAATACATTCCCACCAGAGAATATGTAGGGAGCTGGGCTTCAGCCTCCCACTGTTCCTTTGACCACTTGCCTTTGGCAAGGAAGCAAATTGCACACATCTGCATGACGCATGCGTAGTTCAACACTTCAGTGAGGTCCACGAGAGGACAGAGGAAGACAATGAGAAGAGGTTTGATATTTGCGTGGCTCGATCATGCAGTTTCACTGGAGAAGGGAAGGACACCAAGCTTCAGGGTCACACTCCTTGCCACCCATTTCCATGTAGAATTGCCTCCATTTGTAAATCAATGTAGGCCTCCTGCTGGCCCGTCACTCACACTCCCAGCCCATTTCACAGAGGAGTAAACTGACTCACATACAGGGTGGGGAGCCATTGTTATTTTTAATAGCACATCTCAGAATGCACATTAAGATGAAAATGAGGCAGAGGGAGTATCATGTGATGGAGAGATGGAATGAAATTGTGATGTGTAAAAAAACATAGAAAAAGCCTAATGCTCAATATGATTGTGAAATTAATCTATATGTTGGATTTACAAACCACTCAATCTGGCTGTGTATTAAAATCACCATAGATGTTTGTTGAAGATAGAGATTTTTGGTCTCCCCACCCAGCAATTCAGATTAAGTAGATCTGAAATGGAAAGCTGAAATCTGTATTTTTATCAAATATTTAAGGCAGGGGCGCCTGGGTGGCTCAGTGGGTTAAAGCCTCTGCCTTCCACTCAGGTCACGATCCCAGGGTCCTGGGATGGAGCCCTATATCAGGCTCTCTGCTCCGTGGGGGGACTGCTTCCTCCCCCCGCCCCACCTCTCTGCCTAATTGTGATCTCTGTCTGTCGAATAAATAAATAAAATCTTTAAAAAATATATTTAGGGCAGTTTGATGCACGCCAGCTTTGAGGACTCAGCAACCTTAAATCACTGCTTTCAGCACATCATTCCTTGCTTACCGAACTAGAATTGCTTCCATCTTCATACTCTGTTATATATAAAATCCTCTCCTTATCTTAAAGACTTTTCATAGTTTGGTGTCACAAGACATAGAGCTTATCACAGAGCACTTTCCAACACAAACCTCTTTGCAGGCAGAAGGTCTCCTCGGTATCCAGAGAGGGAGCTTCCCCCCTCCTCTACACCTATCAAAATTCTGCATATTCCTCAAATTCCAGTTTAACTAACACCTCTTATCCAAAGTTACCTCCAGTCAGCATCCCCCTGAAGCTCTCTGCCTTCTCCAGACTTAGTATATTTATGGTCTGTGTCTTAACACTTAAGTTTTAAATATATGCTGTTGTTTGCTTCTTTCTGGGTCCCGGGCATTGGTCTCGCCTATACAATTAGCTGGTAAGGTTCTTCTTTGTATGCACCCCACTTCCTACCACATCATGGGTCCATCTTGGGTATTCATAAATCAATATAGCAACAGGGAAAGGGAAGAGAAAAGAGAGTATGTTTTGGCAAATATAACTGAAAAGCTGGGTACGTCAGCTCTGCTTTCTACCTCAGTAGAGAGGGAGCTTTTCTTTCCCAACTGTGGCAGCTGAAGTCACAGGTCTCACCCTCACTGGCCAGGTTGGGTGCGTGTCTGCTACTAGACGAAAGGTCAAATTAGCTCCTCCCAAGCCACATGGAGTGATGCGAAGAAGGGTGATTGAGCAAAGGAATACTGAGGGGTTGTTTACGGAGAGCTCAGGGGAAATAGTCACTGGGGAGGGAAAAACAACAGGTATCCTTGCCTCCAGGTATGACCTCTAGTTCACAGAGGAAATGCACCATTGGAAGTGTGTAAAGAAGTAAATCCCTCAAAAGAGAGTGGGATAGGAAAGGAGAAGAAAATTGAGAAATGTGGAGTGTGGAGAACTTAAGTTTAAAACCATAGGGGCTCGTTGAATAGTGTGGAAAAAGAAACATAACTCAGATATACGCCTCCCATTATAAACAGCAAAGGGAGCATTCAGTTGAGGGGAATTTGAGAGGATAAATATGAGGAAGCTACCAAAACTGACTGGAATTTCTAGAATTAGTCTTCCGATAAAAATAACTTTAGCCCCATGCTGTCCAGAAAGTAAAGGTGAATATAAACGTGATGTATTAATCCAATATTAACTATAGAGTACACTGTACAATTAAGTAAATTAGTTACCCTAAAGTTTCTTCAGCGAAAAACATCTGCTTGGATGCAACTAACATTTGACCAGAGTTTGAATGTAACATTCGCTGGTGTTCAGCTGCTCTGACAGATTAGCACATAGGACTCAGTTTCTTTCATGTTCACATGATGTTTTAAATCTGTGAAATAAGCCTAATTTTCCAAAATGGGCTGGAAAATATCTTGTATACAGTACCTATTCAAGTGGGTCACGATGTCATTTCGTTGTGGCCTTGCATTTGTGAAGGGTCTCAGATTTAGATTTTTTGACATTATTTTTACACAAGGTTACACACATATTCCCAAAGAAAAACCACTTTTTTAAAAAATTGATTGAAAGAAATCAATGCCCTTCATAACAACTTTAAGTGTGTTTACCATTACCAGATCATGCCACTCACTGTATATTATAAATTAATACATTGGGAAAAATCTGTAATTATTATTTTATAAATTGCCTGATTATGTCATCTTGAATTTGAGTGGTTAAAAGTATTGGTAAAAATGTAAACTTTTATTTAGAAAAAAAAACAATTTATAGAGGTATGATGGGCATACAAAGAATTGTACATGTTCAGCATACACAACTTGGTGAGTTTGGAGATAAGTATATATACCAGTGAAACCATCACCACCATTTATGCCACAAATATACTGATAACCCTCAAAAGTTTCTTCTCTCTCTCATTATTTCTTTCATTTATGTGTGTGGTAAAAATAATTAAGATCTACCGTCTTAGCAAATTTTTACATATGTAGTACAATATTGTTAAGAATAAGCACTATGCTGTAGACTAGATCTGTAGGATTTATTTATCTTGTATAACTGAAACTTGACAAACTTTGACCAACACCTTTCCCCCCACCCCTTGGCAACCACCATTTTACTCTCTGCTTCCATGAGTTTGGAACTATTTTAGATTCTTCATATAACTGGAATCATGTAGTATTTGTTCTTCTGTGTCCAGCTTATTTCACTAAGCAAATTTCACTCACCAGGTCCATCCATGTTGTTGAAAATGGGGTTTCTGTCTTTTTTAGAGCTGAATAATATTCCATTGTATGTAAAAAACACATTTTCTTTATCCATTCTTCCATCAATGAACATTTAGGTTATTTCCATGTCTTGGCTATTGTAAACTTTTAATACATGCTTTAAAGGTTGTGACCCAACGTTGGCTTTCTTAAATTTTTTATTTTCAGTATCTTCTGACCCAGGTCTCTTCAATGACATTAAAGAGGTCATACTTACATACATCAATAGTGAAAAGCTCCTTGCAGCTTTGTTCAAGGAGGAGAAGGTGTTATGTCATGAGAACGTCTGCCCTCGCAGCACAGCCACCAGGCACCTATGTTGTCTTTGTGGGAACTGTTTCACTGTGTCTTTGGGGAAAGGGCAACAAGAGCTTTCCCGGGGAGGAAAGAGAGGGTTAACAAGACAGGTGCAGAAGAGAAGCTAAGAAAGCTGGGAACAAGCACCTCTGGGTTTCTTCCTTGCCAACCACTGTGATGCTAAAAGCATACATTTTTTAGAAAACCCTGTCTCTAAATATGACATTTACAATGCTCACATGCCATGGATTTTCTGAAACAGTCTTAATTTCAAATATTATGTTATGTTTCTGAATCCGAAGCTCAATTTGTGTGTGGCATGGGTATCTTATGCAGAAATAAGAAGAATAAAGGCAAAAAAATGATTTTTTTTTCCTTCTTACAGTTTCAGAGGACATCTGGAGATATGGTCTGGAGCTAGAGGGGAAAAGGACGGATACATTATGTCCATTCCCTCTTACAGATCATGGTACGAAAGGTGGAATTTCTCAGTGAACCCTGAGAAGTCAGGGGCAGGGGGAAATCTCTTATTTATACATATATGAGCTAAAATGGCTTGGCAGTATATACATAGTTTCCCATTGATAGCAGAATAACCTTTCAAGAATTCTGAAATATAAATAAGAAATCAAATAAAAATGATATAGCTCCCATTAAATAAAAGAGAAGTGTTCAGCAATGTAACACAAAGTGTTGCTTCGAAGGGTCTGGTGACAAATCACTTGAGCCTTGCTCTTAAGAATTATCTCATTTCTGGAGCCCCACACCAGAATTATACATTATATTGCACATTTATGTATCAGTTAGGATAATGCAAGGTTGATCTCTCTGAAACAGCTGTCCATTTTGTGTCTTCATATTTTAATGCCTCTTTAGGACACAGCCAACCAGCCAGCTTAAATCTTCTATTGGCAGGACAACATCATAACTTAGTTTAACATTTCCTCTGGTGATTTTTTTTTCTCTGCAGTTGATGTACATGTCAAATAAAGTCTGTCAAAGCTCTTTCTCATAACATAAATTCCAGATGTTTTTGGCTTCCCAAAAGGAAGATGTAATAGGTTTGCTTTTCCTAATACACTTAGATAATGAAAATAGAAGTATGGCTATAAAGTCCTTTTATATGCTTTTCATGTTGAAGTATGTAAGCCATAATATGTGTTCCTGTTCTTCCTAAATGAGGTCTATATGCAGGGGGCGGGGGGAGAGATTTAAAGTGGGAAGAAAATGGAGGTGGTATTAGGCCAAGCTAAAACATAGCTACTTTTGATGAAGAAAAAAATCAAAAGGATAAAATATACTTTGACTTTACACTTTACAGTGTCTTCATTCATTCTACATTCGGCAGTCATTTATTAGGAATCTATTGTGTGCTCAGCACTATGTGATAAGTGAAAGGCAAAGCAAATCTCCTATAGGAGGAGGCAAGGCTTTTATCATGAAAAAAAAAATCAGTGAAATAGTGAAAGGCAACATGTAAGCAAACGTAAGATAGGCATTGCTAACCAAACACTTAAAAAATTTTTTAAAAATGGGCTGAAAGGAATAATCACTTGGTGTGAGGTTCATCTTGGGAAATACTGAGGCAGATATCCTCGAACATGTGGGCCTCAGACTAGCCAAGCAGCATCGTCACTGTAGGGAACTTGCTAGAAATGAACATGTTCAGACCCATCCCAGATCCCCTGCGTCAGAAACTCTGGGGCTGGAGCCCACCAATCTGTTCTGGAACAAGCCCTCCAGGCGATGCTCATGCCCACAGAACGGCTCCAGGGAAACACTCCATCTGAGAGGAAGTCACTCGTCAGAGATGAGGCAGTGCTGAGTGTCTGGGCGGCAAGACGCGTCCAGTGTGTCTAAAAAACGGAGACTTAACCAGAACGATTCCCAGAAAAGCCTTGAAGGCCAAAGTCCTGTCATTTAAATCTTCTGTCCTCTAGCATAGCTCTGAGGAAACATCAATTTCAGGCAAGGTCAGCACAGAAAATTTTATTTTCACCTCACCAGAAGAAAGTCATGAAACCAAATGCCATCTTGCTTCCTGCTCCCGTGCGATTCTAATCAGAGACGGATGTGAGTATAAACTGACCCAACTGTAGCTTTTAGTCTCTCTGGGAAGGTTTTCAAGACAAACTATGATGTGTTTACTAAATTCATATGGGCTGTTTCAAAATGTGACACATTCAAATTATGTGGACATTGACCTAAAAGGGGAATCTCTCTGTCTCTCTCTTTCTAAATCCCACTTGCATTTTCCTTCATTTCCTCTTTCAGTTTTAGATACTATTTAAAACTCAGATGTGCTTTCTGGGGTGCCTGGATGGCACAGACTGTTAAGCGTCCAACTCTTGATTTCAGATCAGGTCACAATGTTAGGGTCATGATCTCAAGTGAGGCTCTTTGCTCAGTGCAGAGTCTGCTTAGGTTTCTCTCTCCTTCTCCCTCTGCCCCTCCCTCCCCCCAAATAAATAAACCTTAAAAAAATAAAACAAAAAACAAAAAACCCTCAAATTTACTTTCTACATGGAATTCTGGAGCTTTATGCACCCTAAGTACCCAAGTTTGTGTTTTAATGGATTTGAGCTATTACAAATTTATCTTTTGACATGATTTTTTCAATTTTCCTGGACTACTTGGAGGGGTGCTATGCACCATGAAATACAAAAAAAATTCTCATTTACTTAATCTTTGCTCTTGTTATGTCCTGACTGTATGGTTTCCCTTTGGTTTGCTCCAGTAGTTTTCGGTCGGCAACAATTTTTGCTCCCCAGAGACATTAGCAAGTTCTGGAATCATTCTTAGTTATCAGACCCCAGGGGCTGGTGCCAGTGGCATCTAGTGGGTACAGACCACAGATATTGCAAAACAGCTGACAATACATAGGGCACACAATTCTCTGTCCAAAATGTCAGCTGTGTTATGAAGGTAGAAAAACTGGCTTACTTGGATTCCACTCTGTATAAAAGAGAAAGCTGAACAGAGCAAAATAGAGCAAAGCAAGGCAACAAACAAAAACATGTGGCAGGATTTAGCAGTGTGAGTGCTCCTGAATTTTTAGGAGTTCTTTTATGCAAGCAATGTTAATTTCATTTTGCCTAGCAACCCCCCTTTTAAAATGAAAATCCTGGGGTGTCTGCATGGCTCAGTTGGTTAGGCTTTGCCACTTGATGTTGGCTCAGGTCATGATCTCAGCACTGTGGTGAGATGGAGGCCCTCGTTGGGCTCTGCGCTGGGTGTGGAGCCGGCTTAAGATTCTCTCTCTCTTTCCCTCTGCCCCTCCCTCTCCCCTCTCACCCCCTCACCCCCCAACTCCTGTTCACACTGGCAATTTCTCTCTCTTTAAAACAAAAAAAAAGAAAATCCTTTTTTTTTTTAATTGAAGAAAAGGAGGGTGGGGAAGGAAAGCGATACTACTGGACAGTTATAGAAATCATGGGCTGTAGAATTTCTTAGTCATAAAACCACAGGGTCACAGAAATCTTGAATTAGAAACACTCTGTAGGGCTCCTCTAAGCCATTAGCACCTTATAGATTAAGAACATAGGTCAAGTACCCAGTTAAACTCTTGCTTGCCTTGGTGATGGGGTCTTTCGGAGTCTCTACTTTGCCTCTGCTCCTTTCCTGCACTCTCCAGTTTCTCTCTTCTTGCCATTATATCCTTCTTATTTCCCCTCTACCTCATCCAGTTGCCTCGTGTCCCATTTCTCTCCTCTCTCCTGTCTCTCCACTTTGCCCAGCTTTCAAAATGCTCTCCTCCCTTTTTCCTTCTCCTGCACCCCTTACATTGACACCACACATCTTTGTACATGTGTAGACATCAGGATTTGTGTAATGTGAAAGAGTACATCTTTTGTTTGAAGTAGCACACACGTGTAAATAGTCAGAAATTAAAATTACTCTCATCTAGTTCTGGTTTTGAAAACTCTCTGCTCTCTTGCTCCAAATGGACTGTCAAAGGACAGTCCTTTGACTTTGTCAAAGGACAAAGGAAAAAGAAAATCAGAGCCCAGCATTAAAATAACCTCATACTCCCTCATACTCCATAATAACCTCATACTCCATAAATAAATAAATAAATAAATAAATAAAATCAGGAGGCAAGTGCTTCTCCCTGTGCCCTCCTTATTCTAATCCCCGTGTCAAGAAAAAAAGATTTCAGATTAAAAGGAAATGAGCTGTTCATTTGTTATTTGTCAGTAGCAGTGAAGAGGAAGTTTGTGTGTGCCAGACATCTAACGATAACAATCAGTGGCATGTTCAAGCAAAGTAATTAACTTCCATTTGCTTGGCTGTCTGATTTCTTCTTCACCATTTGTCCCAGCTAAGTTCCTTCCAGGTTTGTCTTTTTGTTTTGCTTTGTTTTGTTTTTGATGCACTATGCTGCAAGCATATTTAGGATTATGCAAAGCCAAACACTGATAAAGATCAATAATTATTTAATTACAGTTATACCATATTGCATGGTATATGTTATGTTTGCACTGAGCTCTGTAATCGGATACACCACATTTCATACTTTCCATTGGTATATAACGTGCTGTTCACGACAAAGAATTGTCTAATCTGCCATGTTCTGAATATTAATATTGACTATCCTGGTTTGTACTTGCTTGGGTCATGAAGATTTAATAATTTAACAATAGGTCATTGGAGTTCTGTTGTGTCATCAAATAATTACAGAATTTATGTTTTATCAGTGGCAAAACCACTGTAGTATTCTAAATTCCACTTATGGTCCTTTAGCTTAATGCTTACTGTTACCCTTTCTCGACATGTTTTGCCATCATGAAAATTAACCCACTCTATATCTTTGTGGAAAGAAAATAAACTGCTCCCTTGCCAAGCCGTTCATTATGCTGCTTCTTTCCTTCATGAATTGTGATCTAACAGTAGCCCAGCAAAAAGCCTAAGCTTTTGAAGTGTTGTGCTAATTTGATTAATACGTAGTTACATCCTGTTATGATGCACTTTGCCTTATGCATTTTAAATGTAAAATGCAGAGTGGATTACATTTGTGTTAAAAACACAGCATACTAAATGAACAGTACTGAAAGCAGTCTATAATAACAAGCTCTGCAACCACTTTAAACACGCAGAAGGTTATTGTTTGTAGGTTAATGATAATTATATGAAAATACATGTTTTTACAACAATTAAGATGTCAATAAAAATACTGGTGAGGTTAATACAGCTGTCCTTAAAAATATTTATTCTACCAGTAATTTAAAAATAATTCTATAAGCATCCTGATATAATTATCTAAATTATGTGTGTATGCATCTATATGCGTATATAAGCGGTTTGTGAATTCTTTGGATAAAAATCGCCTAATTTGATCTTAAAATACTTACAGAATCGAAGAGTAAGAGACTACTTTCCTAGAGAGAAATACATGTTTTCATGCTTATTACTGAAAGGAAACTACAAAATTGCCAAGGTTGCTAGAAATGATAGATTTACTTTTGTGAGGATCTTAACTAAGATTCAGTGGCCCAGGGAGAGTGACGAAAGGAAGAGAATGAATCCTATAACCAGGTTAGTCCACAGTTCTTGGTGTTGTCTCAATCTGACTTTCATCTCTACTGGCGTTATAAAGTCTCTGACACTGCATTCTTAAAATTCACCTAAAGGGGATGCTAATGAACTTAAGAATGTATACAAACGTATCTTGGTAATATGGCAAAAAGTTGATGGATATCTTACATCCCCATTTTTGGAGACACTTGCTTAGCTATTTTTCCATTCGTAACATTCATTTTTATAGCTACAAAGTGTCTTCCCTTTCCATTTAACTTTCTACCATAACGGATAGTGGTTTATAACGGTTTACAATGGTTTAAAATGGCTTAATTTCTTTAAGTACTTACATTCAGACTTTTTTTCAGCTTCCATGCCAACCATACTGAATTCTGCATCCAAATCTATTGAATAAACACTCTGGTAGTTGGTTAAAATTCATGACTGCGCACTGTGGGTCAGATTGTCCTAAAGAGCTAAAACACTTTCATGCTTTCTCACCAAATTTGCTGTCTAGCCATCATTGTATGTCCACTGGCATTTATCATCCAGAATCAGTTCAGAAGAGAGAAAATCAGAAGCCACCTTTTTCTTAAAGATCAAAATAGTTGCTGTTCCTTAAATCTAAAATATGACTAGAAGAAAACTTTGTATCACTATACTTTTTTCTTATCTGTATAGTCTGTAAAATCATGCCCAAAAGAATCTATGAGTTGATAAGCTCTTGTATTACTTTTGAAGTTGCAGCAGAATATTTTCTCCATATTTAACTGTAAAATATTTGAGATTGAGATGAAGTTGCAGCTTAGCATGGTAAGGTTTATAGGGAGTCATTATGTTTCTCAGTCCACTTTTCTTATTAATCAGTTCTGTGGCTTTGGGGAAAGATGTAATCTTCCTTGACTTCAGACTCATCAGTTTAATGGCTACCCATTGAAATTTACTGTGTAATGTTCTTTCAATATTTTTGACTACTGTCCACAATAAGAGGTACATTTTACACGGTGACCCAGAACACACACACACCCCACATACAACTAAAGGAAGCATTTCATGAAACAGTACTTATCTTGTAATGTGTGATGAACATCAGTATTTCTAAAATTTTGGTTTTGACACATTAAGTTTTGCTCTTGGTGTTTGGAAAACATCATCTCCACCTTCCTCCAATGGATTATGTGAATGTGTTGTTGTCATGGATATGTTCTGATAAAACATTTGTTTACTTTTGCCATAAGTAACATTATACTTTATCAATTCTCTTTTGGTTCCACAAGGGCGGGCTGTCTTTCTTTCTTTCTTTCTTTCTTTCTTTCTTTCTTTCTTTCTTTTCTTCTTTCTCTTTTACGATTTTATTTATTTATTTGACACAGAGAGAGAGAGAACAAGCAGGGGAAAAGGAACAGCAGGCAGAGGGAGAGGGAGAAGCAGACTCCTGGCTAAGCAGGGAGCCCAATGTAGGACTCAATCCCAGGACCTGAGAGGAAGGCAGCTGCTTAATCAACTGAGCCACCCAGGCTCCCTCTATTTTCTATTTAAAATGTATCTGTCTTAGCATTATAGCTTCTTGGTCAAGACTAAAAATTATTGTTCTGTATTCATATTGTATCCTTTCTTTATATAGCATTGGTGGATTATACTGTGGGTTTTTAAATATTCCTTTCAAAATGTCAAAAGAAAAGCTGCTAGGGATACTGAAAGTTGTTGACATGGTGAAAAAATTGTTTCACCTAATAAACCATAGAAAAATAAATGACTTCTCTGTGATACCCTAAGAATTTAGTATTTGGCAACCACAGATCAATATGAGTCTCATCTCATCAACACATTCTTCCCCAAGAAAGACCAAATATAACATATTTCTTCCAACTATTGACACAATTCATTTTTTGTAAATAATGAGATTTGACACATGTTTAGCCTGATACTTGCCCGCCCCCAAGTCCAGAAAGAAATACAGATAATACTCTCAATATCATAGAAGAAATGAAAAAAAGAAAAAGAAATAAGTCTAAGGACTGATTTGAAAATATCAATATGGTTAGAACAAACTAGATGCAGATGTGAAGCATTCAGCCCACCTAATTCATGGACACAATTTCTATAGTGTTATATGTTCTTAACATTGTCCCACCTGTTTTGTTTGGACATACTGGATCTAACAGACTGAATAATCTTCATGCTCTCCTATTTGCCATCTCTTCTTTGAAATATGAAATCTTTTTGGCATCGAGCATCACAGAGCACAGTGCCTTATGCACAATAGATGTTCAATAAGTATTTGTTAGATATGATTTATCTCCCAAGTGTGTTTTCTAACACTAAATGTCATCACTTTAACTCATGCTGAACCATCTCCAAAATTTTCCCTAAAGTAGTGATAATCACCCAAAGACTATCTATGAACACTTATAAGTTTTCTGGATAATCTGATGTAAAGAGGGAAAAATGGATTCAAACAAAATTATCTATAGTTTTACATTTCCGCCATTTCCTGTCCCTGCCAATGCCACCCAAGACATAGCTGCTGCTTAATGCCATAGCTTAAGTCTAGGATCTCCTATTTCACTGTAAATTAGCATTATAATAAATTTATAGTGAAAGTAAATACAGACCTAGATGTTTACTGACTGGAAGGGATGCTCAGCTCTTTTAGATCAGTGCTACCTAATAGAAACACAATGTAAGCTACTTTTTAATTTTCCAGTGAGCCAATTTTTCATGACCAAAAAGTTACAGTTGAAGTTAATTTTAATTATATATTGTTTGTTGAAGGGCATCTTGGTTCTTTCCACAGTTTGGCAACCATGGCCATTGCTGCTATAAACATTGGGGTATAGATGGCCCTTCTTTTCACCACATCTGTATCTTTGGGGTAAATACCCAGTAGTGCAATTGCAGGGTCATAGGGAAGCTCTGTTTTTAATTTCTTAAGGAATCTCCACACTGTTCTCCAAAGTGGCTGCACCAACTTGCATTCCCACCAACAGTGTAGGAGGGTTCCCCTTTCTCCACATCCTCCCTAACACACGTTGTTTCCTGTCTTGCTAATTTTGGCCATTCTAACTGGTGTAAGGTGGTATCTCAGTGTGGTTTTAATTTGAATCTCCCTGATGGCTAGTGATGATGAACATTTTTTTCGTGTGTCTGATAGCCATCTGTATGTCTTCATTGGATAAGGAAGATGTGGTCCATATACACTATGGAGTATTATGCCTCCATCAGAAAGGATGAATACCCGACTTTTGTAGCAACATGGACGGGACTGGAAGAGATTATGCTGAGTGAAATAAGCCAAGCAGAGAGAGTCAATTATCATATGGTTTCACTTATTTGTGGAGCATAACAAATAACATGGAGGATGTAGGGAGATAGAGAGGAGAAGGGAGTTGAGGGAAATTGGGGGGGGAGATGAACCATGAGACTCTGAAAAACAATTTGAGGGTTTTGAAGGGGTGATGGGTGGGAGGTTGGGGGAGCCAGGTGGTGGGTATTATGGAGGGCACGTATGGCATGGAGCACTGGGTGTGGGGCATAAACAATGAATTATGTTATGCTGAAAAGAAATTAATAAAAACAAATAAATTAATTTAAAAAATAATAATACATTGTTTGGTTCAAGCTATTCAAAATATTATGGTTTCAAATGTAACCAACATAAAAATATTAATCAGGTGCTTTGCATTCTTTTTCTTTTTTTAAAACCAAGTCTTCAAAATGCAGGGTACACAGCTCAACTTGGACTAGCCACCTTCAAAATGCTCAGTAGTCACATTTGGACAGTATAGCTCTAAGCAATTCTGCCTGATGACATTGGAGGTGAACCAGAGCTGATCTCCTGAGATAGAGGTAATTTTTTCAATCTTCCAAGTTTAAAAGCAAATTTTGGGTTGGTTACTGAAAGACAGAGAGCCCTTGTCAACATTAGGAGATTATGTCCCCTCCCTCACACACTCCTACATCCTTTCCAAATTTCCTATTGATTACTTCCCCAGCATGAAAGAGGCAGGAAACAGGAATATCCTTTCATGGATGTGGTTGCCATCTTGACTGGTGTGGTTAGCACTAAATCCATTAGCATTAATACTCCCCATAAGAAGCTTTGGATAAGTAGCTTTAAAACTCTGGATGATCAACAAAGAAATAGATTTTCGTGGGGGAGAGTGAATTTGTTAGAAGAGAAGACAGGAAGGAGGCAGATGCGCTGAGTCACAGTATACAAAACTGATCCTGAAAAAAATATAGGGATCCAAGGCTAATTGAAGTAATTGCCAGGGTTTGTGAGCCCTGCCTTCCTATTGGCACCATTTTCTTTCCTCCACTTCCCTAAGCTCTCTTAGACCCTTTCAGCATGTGAGCAGCCACTGGAGCTTGATAGGCTGTGTCTAAACCAGGTGCAGTGAGTGTATCCAAGAGTATATTAACCAGATTCTTAGCCCCAGCATGAAATCATAATGGATCCCATAAAGCAGTGCTTTTCAAACTTTACTGTGTACAACAGTGACCTTAGAAATCTTGTTAAAATGAAGATTCTGATTCTGGAAGTTTGAGATGGGGCCAGAGATTCAGTCTCCCAGATGATGCCTATGCTTTTTGTTCTGGGGCCACACGTTGAGTAGCAATGTCCTATAACAGTGGTTCTTAACCTTCTCTGCGACTTAGAGTTACCTATAGAGCTTTTTAAAAATAACCGACACTCCTTCCCAGATCAATTAAATCAGAATGGGGAGAGGGGAGTGAGGTGGGTGGAGCAAGTCATAAAGCTCTGTAAAAGTTCCCTAGGTGATTCAAATGTACAGCTATGTTTGAGACCCACTGATCCATCCTAATGCTAGTGAAATCAAATGACCCTCACTTACCTGTTCATTGCACTAGCTTCCAGGTCTCAAGTCTTCATAACAAGCTACAAAACCCCAATTCCCCTTCTCTGGTACTCTGTCAGCTCAACATCCAGTTTCTTACTCCCTTTTACATCATTCTCCCTTTATTTGCTTTTCAGTTTAATTCAACCATATAAGTATTGATTAATTGCCCAACAAGTACTGTAGAGGAGTCAGGAGAACCAAAATCCCTACCTTCAAGGAACTTTGGATCTTAGTGCGAGAGTTTAGGAAATTATTGTAAAGTACTACCACTTACCATGCTCAAATTCTACCCAGAATGATGTTGTTGATTTCTAGGAAGTGGAGGTCCTGACCAGGTGAGTCAGGAAAAGCTTTTTACATTTGGTGGAACTCGAGGTCAGAAACCCCAGAATGAGCGGTCAGCTGAACGGACACGGGGAGAGCTCAACAATGAAGGAAAGGCTTTTAAGATCAGCTCTGGGAGACTGAAGATCCTAACGGGTTTGGAACACAGTTCCTGGAACAGAAAAGAAAGAGGGATGATGGGGTGCCTGGGTGGCTCAGTGGGTTAAGCCTCTGCCTTCGGCTCAGGTCATGGTCCCAGGGTCCTGGGATCGAGTCCCGCATCGGGCTCTCTGCTCGGCGGGGAGCCTGCTTCCTCCTCTCTCTCTCTGCCTGCCTCTCTGCCTACTTGTGATCTCTGTCAAATAAATAAATAAAATCTTAAAAAAAAATTTAGAAAGAGGGATGAAAGGGTAGATATTGCTTCCACTTATTGGGAACATTGGGAACATGACTTGAAAAACTAGTAAGACCAATCACAGGAAGGGACACACGAGAAGAGCGTTAACTTGGGGCAGAAACAGGATGAGCTCCAATTCGAATATGTCAATCTTGCAGTGACCTCCAAGAGAAAATACCCTGAAGACTTTTGAATACGTGAACTTGTATGGAAGAAATCTTGAAGATAAAGGAAGCACTGACCCCAAAACTCCAAGTAAGCAACGTGAATGACACAGAAATATGGACAATATGCACAATTCCAAAACATGATGTGGAATCTTTGAATCTTATGTCTTATTTCTCTGTAAGGTGTATATAAACCTAGCCAGTCAATTGATGCTACCTTTCCAAAACTCAAATTGAAAGGCTTCTATGACAATTTCTACTTGGCTTCCCCTAGATACAATACTGGTACTTCTGGCCAAGATACGCTAATAATGTTCACCTTCAGGAAGAATTTTTAGCATGGCTAGAGGCTTTCAGGGGCCTCAGTTTTTGAACTAAGAGAACTTACCCTTATAATTCCCATTTTTCAGTTGTGGTTCCACATTCTGTTATCTTAAACCAATGGCTACCATCCAGTAGGTCACTTTGAATGCTGGATAAATTTAGCCACTATGGTTTTTCCAATCCCCAGACTACTATAATTATTTATATAGTCACTCATTCTTTCATTTGACAGATTTAAATGTTTTGGACTAACATTGCCTTTTTTTCAATACTGGGTGGAAAAATTTATAACCATGAACATCTTCTGTAGGGAAAAGGGGGGATTTGGCGGATGCGAGCATATAGTCAAACCACTTCTTCTCCTACATCTCTAGCTAAGTTGTCTCCCCTTAGTTTTCTTAGTGTTCATTATAACACCTACCCGTTTATACTTACCAGCAATAATCTGGCTCAAAACCAGGAATTGTTTGCTGGAAAAGGGAGCAAAATATCTCTTTCCTAGCCAGTCTGGTTTTGTGGCTCCACTGATACAGCTACAAGGTAATAAACGTATACAGTGTTTCATAGGGTCAGATAATGGTTAAAATTTCAAATAATACCAATTTTCCAGGCATTATTGGTCCTCACTGTATTTGAAACCATGTCCACTAGCACACTTTTTTAGTAGGAAATCAATGCTTCCCGAATATCTCTATTTTTAAGTTCTAAAGAATAGTTACATGATAGAATTGCTTGTTTATCAAAGAAAACAAACATAATTTAGAAAATAAAGTATGTAAATATTGAAAAGTACAGAAAATTAATGCAAGCAAAACACCTTTAAATGTATGGTAGCAGCAGATGCTGAATTTTTGCCAATGACATAAAACTGCAGAAATTCCACAAAGCACTGTGGGAGAAGCACACCGTTAATCAAATATGTCAATGTATCTTTGGGGCTGATAGCTAACAAGTAAGTACTGACCTAAATTTTACCGGAGAGCATTTTAAAAGCATTAAGCATATGCTGTTTACTTAGTTGATGCAATAAATATAAACATGCTTTGAGTTCACAGTAAATCTAAAGTACAGACCTTAAATAATTCTAACATTTTAAATCAAATTGATTAATCACTAAAATACATTAGAAGAAACCGTTTCAGCAAATTTTTTGTGAAAAAGGTCTTTTAGTCAAATTCAGTTCCTCCATTTCTATCCACTGCATGTGTAATTCATGAACCTTTAAACAGTATGAGATTATAGATAGCTAAACTGACATTTGTACTTTCACTTAGCAGCTGAATAATCGGCACACTCTAAGCTTTTTAAATGTTAAAGCAATCATTGCTTTGAATTCATCTTGTGATGTCATTGCCACTAACAACTGACATAATAAATTTGAAGTATATGAAAGCTTGAAAAGAATATTAGAAATATGTCTCATTTTAAATACATAACAATTAAATGATGTACCACAAGAAGTATGTTCTGATCCATCTATTAATGAAATGCTCTTTAAAAGTGTGATGTATCATTGCCATTTTTGTAGGTCTGAGCTTGCAAAGATTTTCATTGAAATGTGTTGTGCTTTTTGTTCAGAGTCAGAAAGAGCAATATTAATAAACATGCAATAAGAATGTGTACAAAAGTGTAAATGAATTTGTGTCCATGAATGTGTATACAAATGATTGCTACATTAGCAACCCACAGAAGGAACACAAAAGACCTACACAATATTTGTATCATATAGGCCAAAATGATAGATTTCACGTTTATAGATTGAAAGGGATAATAGCCATTAATTACTTCATACTAAAATAACTTGAACTAGTTAACCATGGACGCTTTGCTCTTGAAAGTGGTGTGTGTGTTTAATTTAGAAAGTGAGAATTTTCATGGATAGGACTCTTTATTAATAAAATGAGGCCACCCATGTAGTTGGTCAGGAGATTTTGAGTGACTCCATTTATCTCTGCTATGAAGATGGGCAATAACCAACCATTCGGAAGAGAAATAGAATAGTTGCTATTCCATTATCCCATTATCATTGGAGGTATTTGGTAGACAGCACAATTTACTTACTTCGTCCCCACCCACATGGGCCTGAGTAAGGCATGTTTGCACGGTATTTCCTCTTCTGGTCCAGATTCCCATTAACAAATAAGTAGACCACCAAACTTGATTTATCAATGTTTGTTATGTGTCATGGTAACTGGAGTATTGCAGGGGTAGGGAATAATATTTTAAAGACAAGTTTAAAAATGTTTTTGCATAATGAGAAGATTAATATCTGGCGTGTTCTCTTATCCCATATTTCAAACATTTTAAGCAAGTTCGGCCAATTGGTAAAATAATATAAACGATTGAGCCAAAGTAGCCATACAGGATTATAATATTTCCTCTAAAAAATGAACAATTTAAAAAACTAAATCTGAATGCAGATAGTCCTCTATTGTCTAAATTCTTATGCCGTAGCTGATATTTCAGATCTTACACCAACTCTATATTCAAAAGACATTCTCCTATAATCTAGAAATCTTATCCATCTTCCCACCCTCATCATTACTCACTCTGACTTTCCAAATTTTTGATATAAAATTAAGAGAATTGGAACTTTTTTCAATAAACAAGAAACTCATCCTAGAATCTTGGCTTGAAATGAGCTGAAACTCATCCTAGAATCTTTGCTACTTGGAAATCAACCTTAAGCTAATTAGGAAGCATCTTTTAAAGGCAGATTATTCTCATTTTGGACAGAATGGTTTTTTTTTTACTTGATTCAGTAGAATTGGTTCAAAATTCCCCAGTCATCCCCCCAAAGTGATGTCCAAATCCAACTCTCTCATTTTCAGTCCTACCATTCTTATCTCCCACTACTGCCCTATGCAGATCCCCCACCTGTCATGTACACACCATACCCAGCTAAATTAACCCTTTTATTGTTCCCGGTCATTCTGCCAGAGCAGCTCCTACTCCAATTTTCCCTACTGCAAATCTATTTCATTCAAACCCCCCCCCCCAATTTATTCCTCTCTGCCTGCTATCTTATCCCCAGGAAGCAAATGACATGAGTTTTGGTCTTGCTACTCATAGATCTGTATCAGGCCATCTTGGATCATTATTATATTATGATGAGTGACAAATCAACACTTGCTGTTGTTGATGATGATGAGAACCAAAGAAGAATGAGAGTATAGGTTGCCTCAAGGTGTTTTTCTTCATCATGGTTAAGATGTCCATGAGCACACAGGAGACCCAACAGCTATCAGATCGCTTCTAGATAAATTAGGAAGCCCACATGCAAACCTGGGAAAGATCACAGTCTCCTGCATAACACTAAATGTTTTTGGAAATTAAAGTCAAGTAAAAAATATGCTCAGGTTCCTGAAGGGGAAAATTAAGTAGCTCATACTTAAAATGATCCAAAAGTTAGAGTGTGTCAGTAGAGTTAGCCCTTAAACAACACAGTTTGATCTGTGCAGGTCCACTCTTATACAGATTTTTTTCAATAAATACAGTACTGTAAATGTACTTTCTCTGCCTTATGATATTTCTAAATAACATGTTCTTTCCTTTAGCTTGCTTTATTGCCAGAGTAGAGTCTATAATATATAAACATAAAAAATATGTGTTAACCAACTGTTTATGTTAACAGTCAGGCTTCCTGTGGACAATAAGTTATTAATAGTTAAATTTTGGGGAAGTCAAAAGTTACCACATAGTTTTTAGGACATGAAGGTCAGCACCCTAATCCCCATGTCATTCAGGGATCAACTGTGTGTTTCTTTTCTATGGAAGTCTTTTAAGTATACATAGTTTACTGCCTTATATAAAAAGAAAATAATTCATCTTCCCTTTCATTTATAGTAGTTAATATTTATTAAACACTACCTACATGTCATATCTCATTTAAACTCAGATAAAGATGTTCTGGCAGAGAATTAAATAATTGTCCAGGGGTCCATAGGTGGATTAGGTGGGGAGTTCTCATAAGTGTGTCCAGAACCAAAGGGCATACATTTATCATTCTAACCTCCAGAATAATGGTAAAGGGAGATTTTTTAATTTTATCACATTTTTGGAGGCTGTTTCTTATTACCTCTGTAACAGTGGCAAGTTCTTTAATCTCTCAGAGATTCAGTTTCTCATCTATAAAATGAGAGGTAGTGCTATGTAAACTTTATTATAATTCACAAAGTAGAATTTTAGATGCCTGATAAATGTATTTTTTATTCTCCTACTATAATAAATCTGAAATCAGTTATCACAGATCTAAATTTATACTATGTCATTGCTTTTCACTAAACCTCATTTCTCTCTGGTGTTGATACTTATTGACTAAGAAAACATGCATCTAAAGAAGTAGACTGTTCAGACTGATTAGACTAAATGTTGCATTTGGAATGATTCTATGAAACATTCTGGGCAAAAGCATAGACAAGTGTCTCCTTTATGTATTTTTCAATCTCCTGCAAGTGAGAGTATACATGTGAAGGGATATTTGTTTACATGATGACTCATTCCACAAAGGAATTAAGGAAAATTACAACAGACCATATATAATAAAATTATGATAGAATAGAAATATAAAAGAAGTATTAAGGCTTATGTAAGCTGAGGCAAAAATTCAAGACCATGTAAATTTAGAAGACGAAAAAATTCAGAGGTTAAGGGCCAATATAAACACACTAATAGAATTTAAAAGTTGGCTCAAATCACTGTAGGCACTAAAGAATCGGGCATATAATGCACGTTGTCTTTAAAGAAGAGGAAGAAGGAGAAGGGCAACCTAAACTACATTGAAGTATCCCTAAACTTATAACATCTTAATAACCAGCTTGTATCTGTTTAGTTTGATGACACAGGCATTAAGATTACCTGAAAGATTTTGCACAGTAAGAAGTCAGAATTATGAAAACTCTACAAAGCAAGAATGAAAGTTAAAAGTTGATTAAAAGTGGCAACACTTCTAAATAAAATAAAAATTACTCATTGATGGGGTGCCTTGGGTGGCACAATCTGTTGAATGCCCAACTCTTAGTTTCAACTCAGGTCATGATCTCGAGGTCGTGAGGCTGAGCCCCGCATGCAGCCCCGTGTCAGGCTCCAAGCTCAGTGCAGTCTGCTTGGGTTTCTGTCTCCCTCCCCTCTACCCCTCCCACTTGTACGCACACACTCTTTCTCTCTCTCTCAATATAAATAAATAACTCTTTAAAGAATTTTACTTATTGATAATCCTTTCTCCAAACAGTTTCCAGATAGTTCTTACTAGGCTACCTGGGTGACAAAAAAGAGGTCAAATGCAAATTCAAGTTAATATAAACACCTGTCAGTATCATCATATATGTGAATTGATTGTATAAGATTGACTGACTCTAACCTGAACATTGAATGAATTTTATTTATTTGTCCTATCAACAGATATGTATTTTTTTAAAAGATGTTATTTACTTATTTGACAGAGAGAGAAATCACAAGTAGGCAGAGAGGCAGGCAGAGAGAGAGGTAGAAGCAGGCTCCCTACTGAGCAGAGGGCCCGACGTGGGGCTCTATCCCAGGACCCTGAGATCATGACCTGAGCGGAAGGCAGAGGCTTAATCCACTGAGCCACTGAGGTGCCCCAACAAATATGTATTGAGTATATACTATATGCCAGGATGGATAAAATAATAAAAAATACATAATACCTTTTATCAAGCCTTATGGGAAGACAGACAAGTAAATAGCAGATTACAACAGTGTACCTGCCTGGTGTGGATACCTGAGAATATAGGAGTGCTCTTGACCTAGCCTCAGATGTCAGGGAAATCTCCTCCCATTTAACTGGAATCCCTATAAATAAATAGGAGTTATCCAGATG
>PISX010012304.1:34561-61343 GCA_004024625.1 Mellivora capensis | reverse complement strand
GAAAACCTGGATATATACATAGGAATGCTAGTATTATAAATATGTTTATTTTACCATTTCATCTAGACAAGTTCATTCTAAAGTATATATGGGGAAAAATATATGTACAATATCAGAGAATAATTAGAAAGAAGTAGATGAGGGTATTTTACTCTGGCAGTTAATAAAAACATTTAAACAACAATAATCTAAGAGTATGGTGCTGGCCCATGAATAGATAACCAAATGGCACAATGTACAAAAGCAATCAGTAAGGCTGAATCTACAGTGACAAGGTGCCTGAGTCGGCACGTCTTATCAGTAAAGAAGACTGGGCTCCTAGGGGTGCCTGGGTGGCTCAGTGGGTTAAAGCCTCTGCTTTCGGCTCAGGTCATAATCCAGGGTCCTGGGATCAAGCCCCGCATCGGACTCTCTGTTCCACGGAGAGCCTGCTTCCTTCCTCCTCTCTCTCCCTGCCTGCCTCTCTTGCCTACTTGTAATCTCTGTCAAATAAATAAATAAAATCTTTTAATATATATAGAGCTCCTAGCAATCAAGAAAAGGTCAGCAATCCACTAGGAAAAAAGAGAAAAAGACATGAAAGTTAACATAAAGAAAGTGTAAATTATTTTTAAATATGTAAAAAGTTGCTGAAACACACTCATGATAAAAGATGTTCAAAGCCATGAGAGACCATTTTTCATCTACAAGATTGACAAGACCAAAAATTGCAAACACACTGTATGGCCAGGAAGCAGGGAGACAAGCTCTCTGATGCATTATAGGTAGAAGGATGAATTCATACATCTTTCGTGAATGGCAATATGGCAATATCTACCACAATTTTAAATGCACATAGCTTCAACCAACAATGCCACTTCAAACAATCTATACTAATGAGTTTATTTTGCACACGTGTGCAAAATATGAGTTCAGTACAACATTGCTTGCAATAGCAAAAGATTGAAAGCAACTTAAATGTCTGTCAAAAGGGATTTATGTTACATAAATACTGTGTAGCCCTTGACACAATTTCAGAAATATATATTTACTTGTGAAAAAGCAAGATGTGTAATGTTTGTGTAATTTAGCAATTTTTGTGAAAGCATGTATATATACACACATATATTTACATACTATATATTGAAAGCATGGATATACACATATGTATACACTATATATACACGTATTTGTGAATATATATATATATACACACACATTTTTAGAAAGATACACAGCAATAGTTACTAGCTATCCTAAGAAGGCAACCCTATGTTAGGATGGAGTGTCATTTAAAGGGAAACTTATTTTTCTTGTGTACCCACTTGGTCCCTTTGAACTTTTATTTATATACATGTATTAATTGTTCACAGCTATTTTAGGGAGGTGAAAGCTAAGTCACTGTAATGAGTTGAGCCCAAAGGAATTGGAGGCACTAGAAGTTTCTGTTACCAGGATCAGGCTCTGAAAGGAAAGGCACACTCTTGTGTAAGGACCCTACATATTTTCGGGAAACAGAGTCTGTCAGGGAATCAAGCAGGGAAATACTGGGAACTGGGAATTTGGTATAAAATATGTAACCTTAAAAGTAAATTTCTCTTAGTGCTCATCGTAGAAAAACTAACGACATTTAAAACATAACACTCAGCTATGTCTAAAGCAAGCAGTTATCTTCATAGAAAGGACCATTTGTAATTATTTGGGAAGGTAAGGCTAACATTGATGAAACAACTAGAGAAAAACAAAAAGTGTTAATTCTAAAAAGGTCATAATTCTGTTGTGCTGGAGTAATTTGGGAAGGTATTAAAGCCAAGTAGGAATTCAGCTAGTTACAATCTGTAGAGGGTCTTTTCAGATGCAGATAACAACATGAGCAGAGCATTAGAAGAAAGAATTAACTTGGTGTTTATGGAGAGCAATGGAAAAAGGGACTGTAAATTATGCCTGTATCTTAGTTTTTTAGATTTATTCATTCTAGAGAGAGAGTGTGTGCACACAAGTGTGTGCATGAGGGGGGGCGGGGGGAGGGGCAGGGCAGAAGGACAAGGAGAGAGAATCCCAAGAAGACTGCCCACTGAGTGTGGAGCCCCTGACTCTGAGCTCAATCTCAGGATGCTAAGACCATAACCCTGAGATCATGACCTGAAAATCATGACCTTAGGGCACCTAACCTACTGAGTCACCCAGTTGCCCCTATTTTAGACAATTTTAAAATGTCCTTGGAACTCTACATTTGAGCAAAATATCCTCTAAAATGATAAATCAAGAAGGGCGGGAGATTGGGCCCCTGGTTGGCTCAGTCATTAAGCTTCAGCCTTCAGCTCAGGTCATGATCCCCCTCCTGGGATAGAGCCCCAAATCTGGCTCCCTGCTCAGCAGGAAGCCTGCTTCTCCCTCTCCCACTCCCTCTCTTGCTGTGTCTCTGTCAAACAAACAAATAAAATATTTTTTAAAAAGGGGGGGGTAGAGAGAATCCAAACTACTAAAAAAAAAAAAATGACAGTTACAATTAGAAAATTGAAAATATAAATAAATAAAACGGACCACTGATCCTTGGTTTCTTCAACTGTTAAATTGAAATAATAATAATGTTCACTTCAGAAAGGTTGTTGGAATGATTTAGTAAAGCAATATAAGTAAAAAATTGAGTAGTGTTTAGTATGCAGTTGACTCTCCCTAATTGTTGCCAGTAGTGTGAGTGGGCTCTGGATTCAGAATGCTTAGGTTCATTTACTGGCTCCTACACATGCTAACTTGAGACCCTGAGTGATTTATCTAGCCAATCTATGCCTTATTCCTTCTCTCTAGGCAGGGAATAATTTAATGTATTAATTTATAGTATTAGTTTTCTCTTGCTGCTTAGAACAAGTTACCACAAATTTAGCAGTTTAGAACAGTAATAATCTCTTAACTCAAATTCTGCAGGTCATATATCCAGTAGTCTTGGCTTAGTTTTCTTCTTTTTATCTCACAAAGCTGAAATCCAACTTTTAATCCAGAGCATTTAGGATATTAAAAACAAAACAAAGTCTTTGTAAATGTAAAATAGTTTTTAAATGAAAAAATTATTTTAAAGATTTAATGGTAGAGTGTAACTTGACCAAACAAGCTAAGACTCTTCCAGTATCTAGTTTATTTCTAAATATTCAATTATAGAAATAATTATAGAAATAAATACTATATTTAGTATTATTTGTTGCTTAACAAATTAAAAGGTAAATTTAAAATTTTCCAGATAATTTATTGAGGCTGATGAGTAAGGAATGGAGATAATCAGCTATTGAGGAAAAGTCTTTTAAGGTTCCATATGTGGTTATTCTTATTTATTCATCATTATTATCATCTTCATTATCACTATGTACTCATTACTGGACTAGGCCCTTTTGTGCATTACAGTGAACTACCCCTATGAGTTTTACTCCATTTTACAGATGAGAATACTGAGACCTAGCCATTAACTGACTTACCTATATTAAAAGAGTCATACTAGTAAAGATAGTATTTCAGGGGCATCTGAGTGGCTCAGTGGGTTAAGCCTTCGCCTTCGGCTCAGGTCATAGTCTCAGGGTCCTGGATTCGAGCCCCACATGGTGGCTCTCTGGTCAGTAGGGAGCCTGCTTCCCCCTACCCCTCTACTAGCCTCTCTGCCTACTTGTGATCTCTATCTCTCTGTCAAATAGAAAAGTAAAATCTTAAAAAAAAAAAAAAAGATAATATTTCAATTCAGATATGTACCATTCCAGAATCCAAGCTCTGAACCAATGAGAAGAATTCTTGAAAACCAGTAAACTTCCCTCAGTCTTATTTTTGTTTGTTTTGTTGATTCTTTATTCTGCTTTCAGACAATCTTTACCAAGTTGTTATACTTATAGCACTAAATCTATAATATCTTATCAGGTAGTTTGAGAAAAAGCTTGTCATATTGAAAAAAGAAAAGTTTGCAAAATACTGGATTAAAGACTTCTGGAAGAGTTTCTTAACTATAGGACATTTCAAAGTTTTTAATATGTTAACATTTACCAAATCTTCAAGATGTTACTTTGATATGCAGTATTTCCCAAAATTATTTGATCATGGAACTTCTTCCCCCACCCCCAAACTTATTAACATTTTCGGGAAGGTAAGTTCACAGAAAATATTTTGGGAGGTGCTGTTTTAAGTAATGTATAGATTCATTTTTGACACTTCAGGCACATATTTAGAGAAGCTATAAACCATAGACTAGATCATGCATGATTAGTAAAAGTCCCTTGGTGCTTTATGAGAGGTTAAAGAGTCATAATAGAATTTTGTCCTTTTTAAAAAAAATCTATTTCCTGTTGTCTTTTAACATTTCTTATATTCTACTTCTGAAGAGGCAATATATGAATTTATTAAGAGTTAAATAAGTCCTGTAAGTATAAATTAGGTAAAGTGCCTGGAATATTCAAAATGAAAGTCTTATTGGTACACATCATTTTTTTTTTAAGATTTTATTCATTTGATAGAGAGAGAGATCACAACTAGGCAGAGAGGCAGGCAGAGGGAGAGGCGGAAGCAGGCTCCCTGCTGTGGAGAGCCCCATGCGGGGGCTCTATCCCAGGATCCCGAGATCATGACTGGAGCCGAAGGCAGAGGCTTAACCCACTGAGCCACCCAGGCACCCTGGTACACATCATTATTGATAAGTGGGGAAAAAAGTAAGGGTACCTGCATAGGATCTATGCATATGGATCTAAGACTATGTATCAAACTTAGACTGGAAACAGGACTTTTAGAAATAAAAGCATTAAGCTGGTGACATATTTTACAAGTCATCTACCTGAAAATACAGAATGGCACTTAAAGGCATATCTCCAAGTATTTGGTCATAGAATATGCATTTTAATGTAGTTTTTTAAGAGTTTAAATTAAAGATAAAATTTTAGTAACATGCACTGTTGCCCAAAAATTAACTTTCTAACATGCTTATTAAGGTCATATAGTATCAGAAAAGTGAGAACAAACAGAATAAAATAGGAAAATAAAACTCTTGGGGCACATTTTTTTTTCTTTAATCTCTCATCACAAAGACACTGGTTTCTGATTTAATATTTTTGAGATTTAGTACTATCCTTTAGAAATAAAACCTTAAAACTAATTTTAAATATCTCATTTCAAAATGTTAGAGGTACTTTATGATGGGCATGCCACAGCATGACTGAAGGTTTACTTTCAGAATTAAGTAATAATGACGTGGGAGAAAGAATTTGATTGTTTAAAAAGTTCCTTGCTATAGCTCTGGACAGTGGCATTCTATTCTAACATCTATGACTTTAAGCATGAAGAGTAAATAAATGATTCTCCCTCTTTCCCTTAGCAAAGCCATGTGTTTAAAAAAAAATTTTTTTTTTACCCTCCTGCGGAACATGAGATCGGAACAAAACTTGCTTTGACATAATTTTTGTTGCTGCTATTGTTTTGTTTTTGTGTGCCAGTGGTACAGTATCTTAACTCCTCCATGGCAACACGCAATATTACTTTTAATCCACCTTGCGTCCTTGATCTCACTTCAAATTCCAAAAGGAAGGCATTGAAGTTTAAAGGACTCGAGGAGGTAAAAGAGATGAAGTTGCATGACTAATTGTCCTGTCTCTTTCTGAAAACCCTCTCCTTTCAAATGCTTGCTTTCAAGAATGTGTCCTACAATTTTTTTTATTTCTGTGGTTCTCTCTCTCTACTACCTTCTCTAGCAGAAGAAAGAGCTGTGTTTCATTTTGGTACCTGCAATTGATGGAATCAAATCCATGTACATTAAGCAATCATTCTAATGTAAAAACAGAGGAGAAAGCACTATTTCAAGCTCTGGTCTGTATTCTGCAGTCTCTTTCACTGCAAGAAAAACCATTTATACTGGGTTTTTGGTGGATAGCAGAAAAATTTGACCCACCTTAGTGACACTTCAAGAATCTGTCCTTGCCTTCTCTTTTGCACAGTGCCCAAATTCTCCCCATTACTTCTCGCCTGAAACGTGTGCTGCTTAACAAGACACGTGTCCTGTACTGGCTTGCCCCAGGCCTGCAGGACCCTCTCTTCCAGCCCCAGCGCTAATAACTAAAGTGCAGACAGAACAGCAGAGCAGCCTTGTCTTAGCTGATTAGAGTCTGGCTGTTGACTAGGTTGCATTTCCTGAGAATCGGAGCAATTCACTTTGCAGGGTTCCATTTCTCGCGCAGCTTCGTGTCCCAAGAGTCACTTTTCAAAATCGCTTTTAACTTGTTTTATTGGCTATACTGAGAACTTCGGGGGCATCCTTAACGTGGGACTTCAGGGGCATCCTTAACGCGGTTAATTGTAAAGGCACTGCTGGAACCAAGAGAATCTCAGACGCCAAGGTGCTTCCCTTAACCCCAGAGTCTCCGGCGTGTGCGGAGAAGGTCCAGGCAATGTAGGAACTTTGGAGGTGGTGGCAGGTGCCAGGGTGTGGCCGCAGTTGTCTCCCTTTTCTCTTCCAGCAGAAGGAGCCACGAGATAGAGAGGGGAAGAGGGAGGAAAGAGGGGAAGACCGGGGGAGGGAATAAGAGGGAGGGCGAGGAGGGGGGGAGCGGGTGGGCACCGGGGGAGCGCGCCTGCGAAGCTGAGGCTCGCACGCACGCCGCCTCTGTTTGTACACAGTGCGCACCCGGCCGCCCGCTCGCTCCCCGCTAGCTCACGCTTCATTGTTCTCCCAAGTCAGAAGCCCCGCAGCTGCGGCGGCGGGAGCGGAGCAAGCCGAGCGCACCGTCTGCGGGTCCACAGGCGCGGGTGACCCGAAGCCGCCGCAGGAACCCGCGCCCCGCCCCGCCCCGCCCGCCGCGCCTCAGCCGGGACCCACCCGCAGCGGAGGCTGAGCCCGGCGGCGGCGGCGGCTCCTCAGAGCTCGCCCACCTTCTCGCGCCGGAGCGCTGGCAAAAGGGGAAGAAAGATTCCTTTCTATGGTCACCACTCTTCCTCGCGTCCTCCAAGAATTTGTTTAAGGTAGTGCTGCGGACAGAAGACATCTTTTTGAATTCCCGTGCAGAGGCGGGGTCTGCCGCTGCCCTGCGGTGCCACCTCAGCGACACTGCCCTCTGGAACGACCCCTGACCAGCCGGGGTCACGTTCGGGAGACAGAACCATGAAGCGCTCGGCGGCCGCTTGGCTCTTGATCGGGCTCAGCCTCGGTGTCCCCCAGTTCTGCAAAGGTGAGGCGACGGGGCCCGGGCCGCTAGGTGCGGGACAAGCTGGAGTCCCCTGGGAAATGCCGCGCAAGGGGCTGGAGGCGGTCCCCGGGGCGCGCCTGGGGTGGTGAGCGCCGCGGGCGGTGCGGAGAAGGCGGCGCGCCCCGCGTGCCTCGGAAAAGTGCTCGCAAAGTCAGAGCGGAGTGCGTGGGGCTGAGCCGGGAAGAGGGTGAGGGGTACCGGGGTGAAATCGAGGAAAGACTTAGGGCGGAGGGCGGTGGTGGGAGGGAACGGCGCCCTGGGGAACCAGAGGTTCCTCGGCTCACTCGGCCAGCCGGTCACTGCTCGAACCCTCCCTGGGCAATGCCGGTGATGTAGCTACGGGCAACGGGCGGGGCTTCCGCGGGGGCCCGAGCTGGGAATTAAGCTTGCGGGCGTCATCTGCTTGAAACGGGAAGAGGCTGGAGAGCCGCATGGTCGTCTGTCCCCCGGGTACGGTTCTCTGATGTGGGCCGGGGCTGAGCGGTTTACAAGTCCAAACCTGTCCCTGGGAGTTCTGGAGGTGGGCGAGGTGGAGACGGGTTTGACGAGTCAGTTCGGCTTTCTGCTGCCTTCCCAGGCAGAACTCGCTGCGTCGATTACAGAAAAACCCTAGGAACCCGCCTCTGCTCTAACCCCAGGGGCTCGGAGCTTGGCTCAGCACTCCCTCCGGGTACAACCCTAACTCTTGGTAGTAGAGAATCTTGCAGTAGGAGACATCCTCGCTCCCCCGCCCAAGAGCAGAAAAGTTGTAAGAGCTGGTCTGGTTGTGTTTTCCGTGACTTGTGTGAAATAAGCCAGCCTACTTAAAAAAAAAAATAAAATAAAATAAAATAAAAAAAAAATAAAAAAAAAAATTGCAGGGCTTCAGTGAGTCTCCTGCTGAGTTGTATAGACGGATTTTGGGTTCTTTGTGGAGGGTGGCTTGTCAATACGAGCCCTTGTCCCGGCCAAGTCACTGAGCGGGTCGGGGCTGAAGTTGGCGCTGATAAGGGGCAGGAGGAGCGACAGGGGGCCCTGGGGAGACCGCGCGAGAGGGACTTGAGCCCCTTCTGCGCTCACGGATAAGGACGGCCGCTTCTAAGGGGTCCGAGGGTAATAGAACCCTTAGCAGGCTGCTTCAAGTGGAGAACTGAGTGCACTACAGGGTTTTTAATGTGCCTCTAAAAAAGGAGAGTTGAATTAAAAGCGTTGACTCGAATCCATTTGAAATTCACACCGCATGAGTATTCTACAATATCCATGCCTGCATCCATCCATTTATTTGTTTCATAGGAAAACTGTGAGCTCTTGGGCAACAACTGTTTGCCCAAGAAGCTTGGTGTTCCTGGATGCCCTCACTGCCCTGCCAGTAGCGATCCATGGCGGTGCTCTGCCTCGGCCTCCCTCTCTCCCCCAGACTGTGGCTATTTTCCCCAGCGTGTAGGCGTGTGTGTAGGTGTGTGCCTTGCCAGCGTTTACAAAGTGCCCTTCTAGTTATCAGACAGAGGCAGTCACTCCACTGAAGGTTAAGGAATGGTAATGGCTTTGTAGTTGCTCGGCTGAGTTCCCTAGCGATATGGAAAAGACAGGGCTCCCACCACTGATATTTTTTCCTTTCTCCTGTTTCCCGTCTGGATTCCTTCAGCACTTCGTGCCTTAGCAGGAAGAGGAAGGGGAGAACTGCAGGCACTACCTTCTCCTCCTCCCTTCCCCGCCTCCGTTCCCACCCCAAACACGAAAACACACATTCACCCACTCACACGCACCTACACCATGCCACCGCAGCCACCATCTGTCCCCGAGCCGAGGTGGAGTGCGGCGGGGGTGGAGGAGGAGATAATGTGTCTAGCGTGTGTGGCTGCGCTCTCCTCGCTGGGTCTGGTTGCGGGAACCCTGGGGCGCGGTGAGTCTTGGCTCACTGCAGCCCGTAGCTCTGCCTCCTAAACATACCCACGCCTAGGGCACAGCTTACTCCGCCAGACAAACCACGGTGTTGCCGGGGTTCTCCTTTCCCGCTCCTAAACAATAATCGGGCAGCGGCATAATCCATATTCTCCATATTCAAAAGGATTGCTCCTTTTTTTCCCCCCAACCAGCCTGTGATTAGAGGGAAAGAGGGCTTTCAGAAAGAAACGGATCATTTTCCATGAGCCCTTTCTGTTAAACTTGCACCTTTCTAATTTATTCTCCTTCAGCCCTGCGGAAGGCAGAGTGCAGCTTGTGTGACAGCTCCAAACAATTAAACTTTGAGTAAACTTACTGAAGCCAGTGTTAACACTGAGAATTTCCCTTGGCATTCCTCTGCCCCAGACATCGTTTATCTGATGTAGCCTTTTAGAAATTGGTGTTTCCCTGTGTGGGATGCCATTTACATGTATTAATGATTGGGATATGGTAATTTCTTTTATTAGCCGTTTTTATCTTAAAATTAAACCAATGGATCAGTCCGATTGAATATTTTATTAACTCTTAAATTATTCATCGCTGTGGATTGCTCTGAAAAATCCAATAACATGCATACAGTTGCAGCAAGCACGTGACATCTTATGCAATCTGTCCCTGTGCCTGCAGTTGGTGCCTGAAGTCTTTAAGCAAATGGCACTGTCTAAAAATGTCTAGACATGTCCTAAATACTATGAATCATTGGCATTTGAATTTCCTTTTTTTAATCAATGGTGTTTTTTAGTTATTCTACGTGAGAATAAATTAGTACCTGAACAGTTTCACTCAAGATAATAACAGGATGCTTCTATAATTAGTATAGCAATATCTACAGTGAATAACAGGTTTTGTATTTATTACACATTAGTGTCTTCGTTACTTAATTTACATGACCGTGAATTCTGTACTTTAAAAATAAGTGCCAATTCAGATGCCAAATGAAGCACCTAAAAATAATTTTAGGTGAACTAAAAATAATAAAGTGAAGATAAAGTATCGTGCTTTGACAGTTTGACACTAATGCAAAATCTTGGCCATCCCAAACACTGTGGTGATACAGCACACTTTTCCCCCTCTGTTCCTGAAAAGGTTTTGCTTATTCTTGAAATATTTCTTTGGAACTGAAATTTATTTTGTTTTAAATATGGATATGGTTTGGGGAAAACATTTGTAATAATAAAAATTATGGTTAAAAAATGGAAATGCTACATTCTTCCTTCTATGGCCTTGAAGTTACAAAGATCTTCAAAAGTAGGGAAATGTATTTCACTTCAATACTCTAAGTTAAAACTCTCTTGTATTTTTCTCAAATATCTTAAGATCAGTGTTCATACATGTATTCAGGATCTAAGGTATTTTTTGTAAGTATTTTAATAAAGTTTGCTTTTATTGCCAGATATGTGTGATTTTTCCTTCTCACAAAATTATAGCAATGTAAAGTAAAAGGATAAAATATACAATACTAATATAAAATAGCATAGTTATTCAAAACCATTGCAAAATATAAGTTTGACAGTTCCTAGAGTCTAAGAGTCCATACTCTTAATTTTACTGATACTAAGATAAAAATTTCAAATAGGTAATTTTTTTAAAAAAACTTTTAATTTTTTTGAAGGGTTTTACATAATGGGATGGACTGTATAGCTTATCATTTGTGCACAATTAAAAAAAAAACCTACCTGATCTGAGAGTTTCATAAAGCGTAAGAAAGTAATTCTGGTATTTGTAGTATATTGAGTACACTTGCAGGTGCACTAGCTCTGAGTACGATAGATGATGTAGTATGTTCATCATATTCTTGCCAAAACAACAAACAAACAAACAAAAACCCCATAAAACAGTGGAGACTTTAGAACTCAGTTTAAGACAGAGTAAATCAGTATGAGTAGGTACTGAAAAACAAACAGCAAATTTTGTGAATACATAATTAATGGTATGACTTCTCATAGCTAATCAATTTACTTTTTACATAGTTGAGTTTATTTCCTAAGTAGTTTGTAAGCCGATATTATTATGAAAAAAATAGTAGAAAACGAAAACTGAACCATTCCTATTTTTCAATTCTCTTTTTAAAAAAGATTTTATTTATTTATTTGAACAGAGAAAGAGAGATCACAAGTAGGCAGAGAGGCAGGCAGAGAGAGAGGGGGAATCAGGCTCCCTGCTGAGCAGAGAGCCCAGTGGTTTGTGGGGGGTGGGCTGGATCCCAGGACCCTGAGATCATGACCTGAGCTGAAGGCAGAGGCTTAACCCACTGAGCCACCCAGCTGCTCCTGTTATTCAATTCTTGTCTGTGTTGTAGGGAAGACCCCTGGCATGGTTTTTGTTTGTTTGTTTAATCATAGTGCATGGTATGATTGTAATATCTTTTGGTTAATTAAAACAAACATGTGTTTATATACAAAGAGTCAAATGATTGCCCATGTGAAGTAGAATGAGTATTGGAATTTTTCTCATGGTTATCTGATAATGTTAGAAATTAAGTACTATACAAACTTAAACTGAATAAATTACTACTTAGTTGTCACTGGAGAAACCTCTAAAAAGTCTTTGATTTGAGGAAGTTGTTGAAGGGAAAACCCAACAAGGATCAACTGTGCCCTTGCCAGCAGGTGTCAGGATTATCAATGGAGATCTTTTAAAGGAAAGTTGGAAAAAATAAAAAGTAAACTAGTAAAGGTGAATCTGCAAATCCATGGAAAGTGACTTTCTGCTCTGTATGAAACTGATGTTGTTAGTTAGTTTTCAGTGCTCCCCTGAGATGGAGAGGGACAGTGAATTGTAAGAACCTACTGCTTTTACCATAATTTTTTAACTTGGAAACGGAGTTACTCTAACTGCCACAAACAAGCGCATGTCTAGGTTGAGCCATTATTTTTCAGGAGTCTCTTGAGAACCATCCAAGGAAATGCACATAGAGCTATGAGGTACTTGCTGTGAAGCAATTATTGCTGAAATGTTTAGCATACTCTTAAGCATACTCTCCATACCAACTCTGAAGTTTTATAAATAGAAAATTCTGTTAGATTGATTTGCATGGATCTAAGTTCGATTGCGCATTTGTACACATCTGTAGTACTGGTGAGAGACCACTAGTTATCATTTTCTATCACAATGGTAAAGTGTATGTTTCCTGAAGCTTGCAAGTATCCAACTAGCATAAGTCATGTGGCCAAAAGAGACTAAATGATACCACAAATTTTTGTCAGTATCTATTTTAAGCAGTTATTAATCCTTATATAGGGGCCTATTGCATATCAATAGCTTTTATAACTTGACATCATTTATTTATTTTTAATTGATCCTTAACTGGTAATCATTCCTTTCAGATTAGTTCTAGCATCTGCTGATATAGCCCTTCAAACTGGGTTACGGATTCGCCATTGCACCATTTCTTACACAGTTGCTGACATCATGCCAAACAGTCTGTCTCCAGTTGCCATCCTTTCTGAGTCACTCCTCCTAAAATAAAAATTCTTTTCATCTCTCTCAATCTTCATCTTTCTCCTCTTCTCTTCCTGCCTCCCCAACATTTCTTTGCTGGATAGCACCTAGGGCACCTAATCCACTATAAAATTCTGTCATCATTATTACGAGGTTGCAAATTTCCAAAACATTGTGGAATTGGCCATTTACTTTTTGTGAGTGTGTGAAGAAAAAAACTTGATAATGTGAAGCCTCTATTACTAAATCCTGAGGTTTAAAACAGAAATGGAAATAAGTTAAGACCTTAATTATGGAGCAATTTGAGATTTTCCATCTTGATCTGATAACAGTGTCCTGCATGATACTATCATCCGGGCAATGATTTATATCCATCCTACCTGTAGAAAACTCTCTTGATTTGTCTGTAACACATAGCTGAGAAAATAGAAGAAAACATCAAAAACTCATGACCACCTACAATAGATAATGCATTAATACGTAAATCATATAGAAAAGTCCATGTCTCTTGGTTTTTAAGTTCCTGGGCTTTCTATAAACTGGATCCAGAAGTGAAAGTCCACATGAGGTAATAGGTCAGTCTTAATCAGAGCAAAAAAACCATGGCAGCTATTAGACTGAAACGGGTCTTAAAAATCTATGCAAAAGCAGCGATCCCTTACAGTGTGAAAACCAGGGACATTTATGGAGGGGGAGAGACTAAGTATAAAGGCCAAAAGGCATTCATGTGAGTAAAGAATATTATAATAATTGGTGCCAATATTGGCCTTGCATCCTAGACAAAGATTCTCTGCAATATGTTCAGCATTTGGGGGTATAAAGGCAGTAAAATGCATACATTATTGAAGAGGTTTTGTTAAAAATGTTGAAGCTTGTAAAACATGCTTAATGGTGGAAGAGACAGATATCTGAAGAATTTATTTGTTTAATATGCTATTTTTCCATCATTCCAGAAACTATGCTATTATATATTTTCTATTGATTCTTTTTCCCCTAAAATAATGAATGAAAGTGTTAGGAAATACAGGACTCAATTTTGTATAAAAGAAGTAGGCCACAGAATGCAAATAAGATACCCTGCAATTATTTGGTTATATTTTAGAGGAAAAATGTGTTGCTATTTTGTTCTTTAAAATATGCATTATTATAGTGATAGTAACTGTGTAGGATTTGTTCAGCAAGAGATTTAATAGTGCATGAGGCAGAATAGAGGATTTAAGTACAAAAATTGAAGTGAAGGCTTTTTCCAAGTACTAAAGTACTTTGGAATGTGATTGTTACTATGGAGAAAGAAGATTGAGTCTATATCTTAGCTTTACTTTTTCTCTTTTCTAAAGCAGGTCTGGATCAGACTGATTAAGGATAATTTAACGTAGTATAACAGTCCATAAATGGGAAGGCGAGGATTTTAATCTCATGCTAGATGACATTGTGTTGATTTGAAGCTAATCTATCAATGGGGTTAGGCCATCATGTATTCCTTAAGGTTTATGCTTGCTGTTTGATAAAGTTTTTAATTTGAGGAATGCAGAATAATCCTCTTAAGGCTTTTCTTGCTGTACTGAGGCCAGGATGACCATTTACATTTTACTGATGCCAAAGATTATATGAAGACAACCATAGTAAAATGGGTTCATGACTCTTGAACAGAAAAGAGTGGAAGAGTCAAATGAGAACACTGGAGAATATTTTTATTTGAAATAAGTTGACAACTCCCTCCCAGTAAAGTCTGCCACCTCTAGGCATCAATCTTCCATCCATGTTCATATCTTTCATGCCCTTCTCCCCTCATTTTTCTCTTCAAATACTAATTGAACTCTCATTTTGCTTTGTTTATTCATCTTTTTTTCTTTGGAACAGTTTAATTTTGTAAACACTAACTTTTGAAATATCAACTATGGACAAACAATAAGCAAGTTACCATCCAAAATGTTTTAGCACTTATTCTGCAAGTTCTTGTGTCACATTTTGGGCTTCTTATAGAAACAGGGCTTACAAGGGTGCTAGGCAAAACAAAGGATCCAACTAAACAACAACAAAACCCCAAATAGACATTCAGTGTACATTCAAATGAATGGAGCTGTGCTGCGCATCAGTATTCCTCAAGAAGGAGCCACACATTTTAAACAGCAATTTGTCTTTTACAGAAAAAGTAAGTCAAAAGTAGTTTCATGGGTGCCTGGGTGGCTCAGTGGGTTAAGGATCTGCCTTAGGCTCAGGTCATGATTCCAGGGTCCAAAGATCAAGCCCCACATGGGCTCTCTCCTCATTGGGGAGTCTGCTTCTCCCTCAACCTCTCTTTCTCTGTCAAATAAAATAAATAAAATCTTTTTTAAAAGTTTCAGAGACTTTAAAAGCTTTGTTTCTTATTTAACTGTTTTTGTTTTGTTTTGTTTGTTTTTACAATCTGTGTTGTAGAATGAGCATACTTTGAAAATACTTACCAATGCTCCTGCAAAAGCATTGTTAAAAATATAATACTAACATATAGGCATGATGTAAAGTGCTTTCTAGGGTTATTTTGCATCTTCAGTTAAAAGAAGAACTACCTCTAAGTGGTAGACTTCGTACTTAAATACAGGGTTCTGACTGATTTCCAGCTGACTATGATTTTGACCCAGAAGCAGTAATTTTTCAGGCATCAGTTTGTTTTTATCTTTCTTCTCTTTACTTGGGAACTGACACCAGTCAGTTTAAGCATCTTGTTAGACAAGTTAACAAGGGCATTCACTTTGATTTCTCTCAAGTATAGTTAAAAGGTCTAGTATTTATTGAGTTCATGCAATGTGTTCCACTGTTCTAAGTACCACTGTGATTCTTCTAAGTCTGTGGGGCCCCAGGTACTGTTATTTACATATGAATAAGAAAGTGAAAATAGAGGTTAAATCATTTCCCAATATCACACAGTTACCAAGTAACTTGTTAAAATTAGAATCCAGGTTAAATCTCGAGCCTGCTTTCTTAACTACTAAAGCATGCTATGTCAATGAGTGACACAGCCTGTGTGTCCTGGGGATAGTTTGTTAGATGATCTTCTTACTTATGAAACACACACTTCATATCTCTTACTATTTAACTGGTAGATATTTTGGAAAGGGTAAATTTATTTCTTCCCTTGGAACAATATTTTAAAATTTTTCTAATTTTAATTTCTAATTTTCGGTAAAATTTCACATTCAGAAATAAAGGTTGGTATGCTCTCTTTGGTTAGAAAGAGTTAATGTGTCTTTCAGAATATGCATCACCAGAAAGAACAGCAAAGGTAGGGAAAAGAAAAGGAGCAATTGGGAAATGATTCAAAACTCATTTTTTTCACAATTTTATCATTCAGTTTATTACAACATGATTTTTATACTTTTTTTTCCCCCTTTGGTTTTCTAGGATTCCAGTGCTCCTCTGCATTGTTTCATTGTTACTCAATATAATGTGTGAGAGCATGCTTTCTTTGTAATTTTCAGGTATATAATGTAGGACAAAGTGATTTTAAAGGTTAACAAGGTTTTTATTTCTGTTAGCTTAATGAAGGTATTTAATTTGCATTACATCCTACCCTCATTTAATTTTATTTCTATGTAAACCCATTAAGAAATTTTAGCCAAACAAAAGCACCAAATGGTCTCAAATCACATCAGCTAGAAAATTATATTCCTGGTTTATATTTTTTTAAGATTTTATTTATTTGACAGAGAGAGAGATCACAAGTAGGCAGAGCACCAGGCAAAGAGAGAGGGGGAAGCAAGCTCCCTACTGAGCAGAGATACTAATGCGGGGCTCGATCCCAGGACCTGAGATCATGACCTGAGCTGAAGGCAGAGGTTTAACCCACTGAGCCACCCAGGTGCCCTTATTTCCTGGTTTATATTAACAATTATTTAACCAAATGATGGTTTATTTTTTTTAACTAGTATTGGATAATTTTCAACATTCTACAAAATGATGAAAGTTATACCATCTGAGATCACCTTATTAATAACACTGTACATCTGTACAATGCTTAATACTGTAAATAGACCTCTGCATTATTATATTTATTCCCCTAGAGTAATAATAATAAAACAATAGGGAAAATTTCTTAAGTATTTCCCATTTCCATTCTATGGACCATAAGCAGAGAAGGCATTCTAAATTTCTTTTATCAGATAAGGAATCTGAGGTTCAGAAAGTCACATGGTCTGTAGCTCAAGCAACCAATGAATTTGAACTTGACTCCACACATTGTAGTTCCAACATACTTTTTCCTCTTTTCTGCTATACCACTTTACTTGTGGCAATTAGAGTTATACTTTTTTCTCAGTTCTTGGACTCTTAAGATGAGAAGGGGGAGTTGGTATCTGATTACTTTTTAAAAACTATTCCAAACTGCCTCTCATTCCCACATGAACACTTTCTTGTCATCAGCCTATAACACCTCCTTTCTTCTTGGGAGTCTGTTATTTACCAACCATAATGACGTCCCAGACTTTCTCAATGGCTTCAGAACTTTCTTCTCTCACATTTATCCACTTAAAAATCTTTCATGCGTGAGCTTGTGACCTTTTTAACATTCTGGTATTGAACTTCTTGGAAGTTCCCAACACTCATGATTCCCATCTCCATTTTTAGGAACCTATTGGTAATGCTGTTCAGTAGACCTTATTATCACATGATTTCTCAACAAACAGTACTTTACATTTCTCAGACTTTCTCTTACCAGAATTATCATCTTTCTGCCTCTTTTTGCCTTTCATTCCCACAAACTCACTCTTGCCACTGCTCTAATTTTTAGTCCTACTTATCTCTCTTCTTTCCTAACCTAGTCTTTGTGGTTTTCCATTTTCAGGGGTATTCAGCTATTTATGAATTTCTCAGCCCAGATGCTTTATACCATTTTTGATTCATTAGTTGCAAACTAAGGTAATTTTCAAAGTCCCATTCCTATCCCTGCAACCAAGAAAATCAGAGTGCTGTTAGAAAGGTAGTATGGCCCCACTGGAAGTCCTGGTGGAGCTGAAAGGTTGAATTGGGGGTCCTAAAAGGAATGAGCAAGAAAGATAGAAAGTAATTTTAGGAGAGGAATTATGGGGCACTGCAGAAATTACGTGGAAATTACAGCTATTGATAATTGTAAATTTTGGAACATAACCATAGGGCTTATGGTGAAGGAGGATAGAAGACAAGATCATTAAAAGAACAGAGGCAAGGAATGTTGTAAAAATCATTTATTTATATGAGTATTGAAAACCTGAAAAGCTCTACAAGAAGAAATGTTGGAGAGAATGACCATGAACCAGGAACAGAAATCTTTAAGGAATTAGGGCATATGGTGCAGAGATCAGGAGATAACTACAGTAAGGGGATAATATTGGGGAATAGAGATCTATTACATGAAATTAAAACTAGGTGGGGGATTTTGTTTTTGAAAAGGAAAAAGAATGTCCAGGAAGTTGCTTTGAGGAGTAGGAAAGACTAATGCTGTATCTCAGGTCTAGCAGCTTTGAAAGAGAAAAGAGTATCCAGCTAAGAGGGCAGTGACTCAGAGGAGAGCTGATTCATTTTAGGGCAGGAAGACTGGTAGCAATTGCCTAGTCCCAAGCCTCATGCTCTTAGACAGTCCTCATCCTACAGCTTTTGACATGTTGAGCTCATTATCATAATTGATATATTTCACTAGGAGCAGTGCTTTTAAGCACATAAAATATGTTTTCATATGTAACAGCTCTTTTAAACCTCACAGCCATCTAGGGAGGTTATCATTATCCTCATTGGCAGATGAGGATATAGACGAGAAGAGGTAGGTGGTCAGTACTCAAACTAAGCCTTACAGATCCAAGTCCAGGACTCACTTCACCACAGCACAGTTACAGAGAAAAGCCCAAATCCAAGAAAAGATCCTTTCTAAATTTAAAGCACATCTGTGGAGTAGGAAGATTTTGCAGTTGTGCCCTGACCTACCTCATCCTATTCAGATGGGCTTCTATGTATTTTGAGGTCAGCATAGTTTAGGTTACTGGGGATGTCTGTCTGCTTGGTGGTCCTAATCCTTGCTCAACTTGGATCATTTGTCCAAATGGTTCTAATTGGAAAACAACATTATTACTTGGGGAATATTTCTTTTGCCTTTTCAACATACTTAAAATTGTGCAACCTTATACAGAAAGAATTCTTTTTCCTCAAATTTGCATGTTTCAAATATTTACAAACCATAATGTTTCTTCTTTAGTTTCTGACATGCTAAACTTGTACATATTAATTTCTTTAATCTGTCCTTGTAAGCCATTCTTTTCATCATTTTAGTAGTTTCATTTGGAATCTGTCCAAGTAGCCTACATATTTATTCAACAGGCTTGCCAAAACCCCAACAGAGAATTCCTGGGATATGCATTCCTAAAATAATGCCACACACCTATTAGTCTGTCCTTTTTAATTTTGCAAATACATTCTTAATTTTATTATTTTTAATTATTTATTTTCACAAATACATTCTTAATTTTAGTCTATTATTTTGCTAGTTATTTTTCTTACCAGACCACTTTTCCAAATTATACTTAAGTATGCCATTATTTTTTTTCATAATTTTTTTTTCTGCTTTTGCCCTCACTGGAAATTTACTTTTTTTTTTCATTTTGTATTTAGTATGCTTATTACTATTATATGGTATAGTCTCTGCCTATAGAATCACAGAATAACGTTACTTAATTTCCTAGAAATTATATTATTATGCTCTTGCTATTTTTGTATCATGTACATATCTATTAAATTATAATACAAATTCCCATCCTTAGCTTTTGTTTTTTTTCATATTTATTTCCTTTTGGGTCTGTAAAATATTCATTATCTTCTTGAAGCTACCATCTATCTGTAGTTCTCTATTTTTTCTGTTTATGCATTTATTTCTAGCTGTCTCCTTCTAAATGACAGACACATTTTCTGCTTTCATCTCCTCCCTCAGTTTAAACTGCACAACTTCAGATAATCTCTCTGATCACCTTCTCCATGTTACCAGTGTTCCAGCACACACACACACACACACACACACACACACATATACACACAGTATACCCCTGTCATTCTCTATCACTAATTTTTTTAATTATGGCACTTTTCTAAAATCATAGTGATAAAATTACTTATTAGCTTGTTTATTTCATTTCTTGTTCCCAAATGTATTGTAAGCTCCACGTAGGCAGGAAAAACATACTTTGTTCCCTAATGTGTATATCCAGCTCTAGACACGGTGCCTCATATATAGTAGGCACTCAGTATTTGTTGGCTGAACTTACGCATGCGTGGATGAATGAAAAACATGAATTAAAAACAACTCTGTTGGTGTATAAATCTCTCTCTGGTTAAAAAAAAATGTTTTCCTTAGATAGACCCATTAGCTCATTTAATAAATTCTTAACTGCTTGAAGCACTGATGCATTGACCTGTGATTTATGTCACAAGTGATACACTTTGAGAAAGCAATAAATACGTTAGTAGTGGCAAACTCTAAGAGCAGACTAAATAAATGACCTAGTTGTTTCCACAGCTGTCTAATTGATAAACACTTTAAGAGCAAGATTTGGGTTTTACCTTAAATTATCAAATTGCAATAAAATAGTTGTAATTGTATATGGACAGTCAACAGTAAGCTTTAGTTTGTCATTTTATTACAAAGGGTTGACAAGAAAAGTATGTGCAACAAAATCAAAGCACTTGTTGGTGGTTTTAATTGTCAGGTGGAGGAGCTGCAGGTAGCCCTTTGATCTGCTAATTGTCCCAGTGCCTGGGGAATTCTTCCCATGAGCTCCACTAGCAATAACTTTACTTCAGCCATAACTTCTTTCCCTCCTCCTGCCATGCAGTCACACCTGCTAAACCCAGATGTACTTGGCAGAGGGGAAAACACAGCGCTGGGGAGCTGTGTCTACCCAGGAGCCTAGAGTCTCAGAAACAGCTCAGTTTAGAGGTATTTTTGTGTAATGACAATCTTTATGTCACCACTAACTGCTGTTTAATCCCCTTTGGGCAACTATACTTCTACCTTTCTTAAATGCCTCAGTGGTTCTACAACTATTTGTGTGCTTGTGACCTCAGTAATTGTGGTTTCTACTTCGAGTCAGAAAGCTCTGAAAACGTGTCTTTCTGAAGAAGGTACAGGATGTCAAAGGAGTGTGTAGAGTAAACATTGTAAAATCTAATGCTTTGCTCTTTTTTATGTGATAAGAGAACATTTGGCAGGTTTTTTTGATGGGCAATTAATTCCTCATCCCTACTTTAAAGTTTTAATTATTTTTGAACTTATATGTATACATTTATTGAAGAAGAGCTATAATGGAATCATTTGGTCTCTATATTTAGAGACTTAGTAATTTTTTTTAAGATTTTATTTATCCATTTGAGAGAGAGAGAGAGCATAAGAGAAGAGAGGTCAGCAGGAGAAGCAGACTCCCTGCTGAGCGGGGAGCCCAATGCGGGGCTCGATCCCCGGGACTCCAGGATCATGACCCGAGCCGAAGGCAGATGCTTAACCAACTGAGCCACCCAGGCTCCCCGACTTAGTAATATTTTTAAACATAAAATTGATCATGCCACAGAGCCTTATAATTTATATATTCAACAACTTTTTATGGAGCAGTGATAGGGCGAAGAGCTGTTCTGGGTGATAGAATTACAAGAGTGAACAAAACAGATGACAGTCCCTGCTCTCATACAACCTAAATTCTAATGAGTCAAATGAAGGGAATCAAAGAATAAATGAAGGAAATTGTCTAGCAGATTAAAAGTAGGAAGTAGGGATTTCAGGAATGGATTTCACTTTTATGTAGGATGCTCAGGTCAAGCCTCAATTTTCAAAAGCATTAACTGAGATATACTACAAGCATGTTGCCTCAAGTTTTATTTGCCTCTGTATTTACTATGCTTTATGTAACAGTTAAATTTATTTTGTAAAATATATCCGCATTTTCCTTTATGACTTCTGCTACTGGCATCATATTTAAGTGCATAAGAATTGCCTTTGCTTTTTCTACCGAATGATTAGCTTTATGTCCCAACACAACTTACAAAAACTGTTAGAAAATGAAGCACACATTATATACTAGATTCTATGATAATTTGTGTCAGTTTAGAGACTTACTGGGCTGCTTCCCTATTAGTGGGACAGTATTTTCAATTACCAAATTAATTATGAATTATGAATTTTAGTTAGTAGTAATTGTGCATAATTAGAAATATATCAAAATATGGTTTACTAATATTTTACTTGAGATGTTGGCATTTGTTTTTATAAATGATAATTTGAGCAATTTTTATCAAGGTTGGTACTAGGGAAAGGCTATAATTGTAGAATTAATTGGGAAGTTTCTCTTCCTTGGAGCATTTTAAATACTACCAGAGTTTGCTGTTTCTTAAAGTTTTCAAATAACTTGTCTACCAAGCAGTCTGATCTGTTTGTTGGATACCTTTTTTTATTTTTTTAGGGGAAGGTAGGGTGGGGAAGAGGGAGAGAGAGAATCTTAACCAGGCTCCATGCTCAGCCAGAGCCCAATGAAGAGCTTAATCCTATAACCCTGAGATCATGACCTTAGCCAAAATCAAGAGTTGGATGCTTTAACTGACTGAGCCAGCTAGGCATCCCTGTTTGTTGGGTACTTTTGTGAATACTATTTCTGGGTCTTCCATAATGAATGGAGCACTTACTTGTTATCCCTTTTCCATTTTTGACAATTTATCATTTCTGACACAATAGTACAACTTAAGAATATTTTCTAATTTATTAGCATATATATAGTATTAAAATGTTTGTGAGGTAATTTATGCAAAAAAAAAAAGCATAGTAATGTGTATATAATGTGATAATTACAAAGTAAAAAAACATTAAACAAAATAAATCTTCCAGGCTCAGGAGTCAGGATTTTTAACTTCAACAGTTGACTAACCTTGGTTTTCAAAAAATAAATAAATAAAATGGAGCCACTAATAATAGAGCCTGGCTGCTAAAGTTAATGTGAGAATCTAATACAAGTGCTTAGAACAATGTCTTGGGCCATGATGGAGATGATCATGATGACAATGACGTCAATGATGACGATGGTGTCCTAGCTCCCGTTTTGTAGCACAGTGCTTGGCTCAAATTATGATTTAAAGTAATGGATAACTGAATCTAGTGCCAGCCATTTTTCTTTTCCAATTATTATTTTATGTTTTACTTTTACCAAGAAGACTTCAATCTTTGAGCTGAGATACAATTGGCAGATATATAATATAATGTGATAAGAGAATGTAATCAGACTGGGAATTGGAGCCTGGATAAACCATTTACTAATTCTGAAGCCTTTTACAGTTTACATCCCTAACCTAATCCTCATCTGTAGGGTATGGATAAAGCAGAAGCAATCTAATAGGGTCATTGGAATGGTTAAGAGATATAACTCATGTAGTATGTTTATAGATCCTGGCAGGATAAAAACTCTCAATAAATATTGGGTATTTTTTATTTTCTTAGTTGTGATTGTGGCTATTATTGTAAAGGGGACAATTACCCTGGGACAGCCTGGGGTATCGAAGAAGAATGGTCTAAGGACGGGATGGGAACCTGGATCGATTTGACAAACTGGCCAGTCAACAGAGCTTAGCAATTTTTCAGTTTATGTTAAATATATTTTGGTTATATTTCTGGTTTTAAATAATTGATTTTGGGAGCACTTTACTGTTCTTAGTCTGTTATGAATACTATAACAAAAATACCATAGACTGGATGGATTAAAAAAAAAACAAATTATTTTCTCACAGTACTAGAGGATGGGAAGTCCAAAAGCAGTGTGTAGCAGATTCCATGTCTGGTGAGAACTTTCCTCCTGGGTCATAGGCAGCCATCTTTTCATTGTGTCCTTACATGCGCTACAGGGAGGGCTCTGAGGCTGTTTTTCAGTGAAGGCACTAATCTTATTCATGAGATCTCTACCTTTATGCCTTAATCACCTCCAAAGGGCCCACTGCCAAATACCATCACAATGGGGATTAGATTTCAATATATGGATTTGGGGTGATATAAATAGTCTATAGTATTGTCTGCAATAGACTATCCTTCAGTGTCACCTGACCCACCAGGAGGTCTTTGCTTCCTTTATATTCTTCCTACCTAGTGGCACTTACTCTCTACTATGAATATAGACTCTAGGTTGTGTCTTGATTTATAACCTATAATAGAAACTTCTAAAATATTTTAGGTTATTTTTATTTCACATTTTGCTCTAGAGGTCTCAATTGTAAATATGATATATAAGGCAGTTGACAGCATGAAAGTTTTTTGTAATCTGCTTATTCATGACTCATGGTCTCCTTGGTCAGTACTTAGTATTCAGAAAACGCTTCACTATGTCTTGCCTTTCAGCAGTTCAAGTTTATTTTAATATTTTATGTCAAAAATGGATAAAAATTAAGTTTATGTTGGCCTAAAGGTTTTAAATAAAAGAATTCTATTTTCATTTTAAAGAATTGACTTTTACTACTACCCCCCACTTCAGGGGAAAAGAAAACTTTCCTTTAAGACATTTAGGTTAAATGTAAGATGTAGATATACAAGCATGTTTTAAGGATTAATAAAAAAAAAGCTATGTGCTTTCCTACAAAATGAATCAGGTGGTTCAGATGAATTAAGAAATAGATGTTAGTGATTCAGGATAGAGGACTGTTAAGTCAGTTTGTACTGATGTCTAAAGTAACAACATTTATGACTAAAATTAGCTGATTGCCAAAGCAAGCAGGATTCCACATGAAATTTACATAGTTAAAACTTGAAATTTATTGAGGAAATACATTATGTATGGATTATTCCCAAATCAAGTCACAATTTAAAACATTCTTTTGAATATTATATGAGTGTCTTCATAGAGGAAGAATTACAGTGTGCAGATTCAGGATTGTCTCCCTATTTTAAGGTCAGGTGATTAGCAATCTTAATTGTAAATACTAAGTCCCTTTTGCCATATAAATCTAACATATTTAATGGGCAAAATACCAGAGGGTGAACATCATAGATCTAGAATCTTACTTTTGTTTACATACACAATCTCACGTAGGTACAGGTTTGTATAATTCTTCATTTGTAGAGCAGTGTGGACTAGGTTAGGTTTTGAAAGACTTAATCCTGTCTCTACCAAGTACTTGCCTTGTGACTCTGAGCAAACTCTGATCCCTGAACCCTAGTTTCCTTATGATAAAAATGAAAATGAAGCAATATACAGGGAATGATTTTGGAACTTGAAAACAGTCTTATAAATCATCTCTTTTGGTGGTAGCCAAATTCCTGTTTTGTTTTCTATACCATTATAGAATCAGCTAGTATTGATATTCTTATTTGTTTTTCTGTGTTTTACTGAACATATCCAGATGTTGTGAAAACTTTTGATTACACCTGTTTGGAAAAGGAACATATGGACACTAAGAAATGATGACAAATCTGATAGGTAGGTCATCTCTGTATTGTGAGAACTTAATTGGTGGTGATAAGATGCTAGATTAGCTCTTAAGTGTTACTATGGGCCCATTCATATCTGATGTCTCCACATGTCCATGATTTCACCTGTCCTTTTCAACCCTAAGTTGAGACCTAGAGTGGCTGGCTTAGAAAATTCTTGTTTGTTCATGAGAATGTACAAAGTTAAGAAATTAAATCATTACCTCACCCTCCTGAGAAAATTGCCACCTCCAAAGGAATCAGGGTCATCTTCTCTCCTACTATGTTCCTTCATAACCCAAATTTCAACTTCTTCTAGACCTAATCTTCAGTCTACAAAAATGAAATTAATACAAATTTCCTTAAACATAGTAGCAGTGATACTATTTAAAGTATTTTAGTATTATAGAATTGATGCTAGAGAAACATAGTTTATTTTGTTTCTAAAAAAGCTTAATTTCAAAATTATATATGGGTCATAATTTATCTTTGGATTAGCAGTTCCTTGATGATACCCCTCAGTGTAAGAATGAGCTTAGATTCCAGCACCAAAGTGCCATTTTGTTATTGGGATTCCCCCTCCCCCAATAGATGTAAATATGTGTGTTTATGTAGATCTATAATTCTTTATTATAAAGAACAGTTTTTAAATAAGTCAGAAGAATAAATATCTAAATTAAATAACATCTTTAGTTAGTAATAGAATTCATATGGTGATGCATCAAAAACAAAATGCATTTGAAAGTCAGAAACAGGAAAACAAAAATATAGGCAGAATTACTGATAAAAATAATTTCTGTATATTCTTAGGGAAGTGGCATAGATCAATATGAAGTAACATTTCTTGATTACTTCTGAAGAGGTTATTTATTTTTCTTTGTGCTCCTCATAATTTAAGAGTACCTTGAAATATTTAAAATGTTATTACTGATAACAGCTGCATAGTAAACCAATCTAGGGTTGGAGGTTTCAGGTTGCTGATTTAACTTTAATTGAGAATATGTTATAAATTAAGTCAGTTGTCTTTGGGATAATAAGAGTCATGAAAAACTCTTCCAGGATTAATTGTTTGTGAAGGCAATTACTATGAGCAAAGCCTAGAATCTAAGCCCAAGCAATTAGAGCATACAAACTCTAACTGTGAATTCTTAGGCTCATTTACATTGGTATGTCCTCCTGAAAGTAACCATTTTCATATATAACTACATTATAGAAAAAAATATTTAGATCATTTGGCAATAGGAGGAATGTAAATCATAACTCCATAACATTTAATAGGACAGAGTCATACTTAGGCTAGTGTAGACTGGACCAACAGGTGTTTTTTTTTTTTAATTTTTGTTTTTGTTTTGTTTGTGTGTGTGTGTGTGTGTGTGCGCGCGCACGCGCGCGTGCTTGTGTTTAATTCAAGAAGTCATAGGAAGACATTGAGTATCAGGAAGATACAATTCAACAATTTAGAGTTTTTCCAGTTGGTTCAGTGGTTCTCTGACTCTTGCCAATGGAAATTAAAGCAAAATGAATTGATGAATAATTTGGTTATACTCCAGGAACCTAAGCACTGTTGTTTTTTTGTTAGAGTAATAATAAAGGAATATAGTAAAGTAAAAAGGTATTACTGTTATATGCTTTAAAGCTGATAACCAATGGAATACTATGCAGCCATCAAAAGAAATGAAATCTTGCCATTCGCAACGACGTGGATGGAACTAGAGGGTATCATGCTTAGTGAAATAAGTCAATCAGAGAAAGACAACTATCATATGATATCCCTGATATGAGGAAGTGGAGATGCAACATGGGGGACTAGGGGGGCAGA
>PISX010012304.1:0-34461 GCA_004024625.1 Mellivora capensis | reverse complement strand
TATCTCACAAAACAAACTGAGGGTTGCTGCGGGGAGGGGGCCGGGAAAGGTGGGTGGGGTAATGGACATTGGGGAGGGTATGTGCTATGGTTAGTGCTGTGAAGTGTGTAAACCTGGCGATTCACAGACATGTACCCCTGGGGATAAAAATTTGTTTATAAAAAATAAAAATTAAAAAAAAAATAAAGCTGATAACCCAGAAATTTAAGTGGAAATCACTTTAGAAGACCTCTTAATACATATTTATAATTAAAACTTGGTTCCTTTGGTATCACTGCTCATTTGGAAAGTTGGTTTGTATGTATTCTATGTTAAGTTCATTTGTTAAGTATCTTCATAAGCTTGTTATTATAGGATACTGTTACATAGACTGCAGCTGTGAGAGAGTGTACAGTCAACACTTGTGTAACCACAATATTAATGACTTTCAATTTAGGTTATTAGACTACTACATTGGAGTGGTCAGTGTTGCTTCCTTTGGTTTGTGAAAATCTTTGATGTATCTGCAGTGACAAAATGTTGCTATAAAGTTTTAGAGGCAATTTTATTGAGATGCAAGCAAACCGCACAATCTTAAGTGTCTGTGTAGTTAAATGAGTTTTCAAAATTATGTGTACCCATCTAATGGGTAATTAATGATTTAAGTAAGTAATGGTTTACCTAGGTAATGTAGGTAATGATTTACCTAAAACATGATATAGAACATTTCCACAATCCTAAATATTCTTTCATCTTGTTTCCAGTCAAAACCCATCCTTATCCCTCCTCTCTCCATCATCTATGTTTTTGATTTCTATTATTATGGATTAATTTTGTCTATTTTTGGACTTTATACCATTGTTATGATTGTGTGTATGTGTGTGTGTGTGTGTGTACTTGAGTGTGGCATCATTCATTCAGCATAATGGGTTTGATATTTATCCTTGTTATTGCACATACCAAGAGTCCATTTCTTCTTATTCCTGAATACTATTTCATACAGATATACCATAGTTGGTTTATCTGCTCTGTAGTTGGTGGAAAATTGGGTTGTTTCCAGTTTTTAGCTTTTATAATGAATAAAGATAATCTGAAAATTCTTACAGTTTTTTTTCTAAATTGACATAATTCATTTCTCTTGAGTGAAATACCTGGGAACGGAATTGCTGAGTCATAGGTGGATACATGTTAACTTGAAAACTACTCAGCACATCTCCAAAGTGATTGTATACTTTTATTCTCCCAGCAGCTGTTGAAGGGCTCAGTTGTTCCATATCCTCACTCCAAATCTGTCACTATGAGTCTTTTGACTATAGCTATTTTGGTTGACATGAAATAGTATTTCACTGTATTTTTAACATGCGTTTTCTAATGACTAAGTATATTGAAGACACTATTGTAGAGTTTATTGGCCATTTATATATTTTCTTTTGTGAAATGTCCAATCTTTCACAAGTATCTCTTTTTTGCTTTTTGGGTATTTTAAGTTTGATTTATGGGGATGCCATATATATCCTGGATATGTGTATTTTGCCAGATGTATATTGAAAATATATTTCCTAATCCATGGCTTGATACTCAGTTTCTTAATGGTGTCTATTGATGTAGTACTTTCTAATTTTAATGACATGAACTTTATTGGTATCTTTCCTTTAGAGTGCTTTTGATGTCCTAAAATGTCTTTACCTAACCCAATGTCACAAATATATTGTCTTAGTTTTTCCTGTAGAAATCTTACATTTCTGGTTTTTTTCATTTGAGTGTATGATCCTTCTTGAGTTAATTTTTGTATGTATCATTAGGTACAAGTTGAGGTTTATTTTTTCCATAAGAAAATTCAGTTATTTCATTTGTTGGGAAGACTTCATTCTCCATTGTAATGTCTTGTTATATCCTGATTGCCTTGGTTGTATCTATTCTATGTCTTTAATCTGTTTCTCAGTCTTTACACCAACACAAGGGTGTCTTGATTAACTTAGCTTTATAATAAAGCTTGAATTTAGGTAATATAGTTCTTCTAAATGTATTCTATTTGTTATCTTGTATTTTTATATAAATTTTATATAAAATTTATCAGTTACTTCAGAAAACCTTGTAGATGCTTTGATTAAAATTATATTAAATTTATAGATCATTTTGATGGGAATGGCCATATTAACATTATATCCCAATTGATTAAGATCTTTTATCTATTCATTTATGCCTCTGTATAGATCCATATAAATACCAAATAAATATTTATTAACAATAAATAACAATTCCTTTTTTGTAGGTTTTTATAAACTATAAAGCATTTAAATATTGATTATTTCATTACTCATACTTTACCTTGTTTTAAAACAGGAGTTAAGTATAATGAATGGAGATCATTCAGCACCTTAGCATGCTTCATGGTGCTTATAAAAGGACTTTACACATAGGATATACTTAGTAGACAAATTCCCAGAAAATATTTTTACCAATATTTTTATATTATGACAGACAGTACTATTAGAAAAAAATCAACATTTCAATAATGAAGTTTTTAAAACTAAATAAATATAAAATTTTGCAAGATTTCAGAAAAATAACCTGAGATTCATAATATCAGACCTATTAAAAGCTGAAATAATGAGCCCTTGAAAATTTGGGGAAGTAGTTAATGGAATCAGAGTTTAGAATACCTATAAATCACTTTACTCCCTTAAAAATAGTGTACTTTAGCTACTTGGGATAGATAAGTGCTTCTTCTGTTTATAAAGATATTGGTAGTTATAGTTATTCCTAGCTTTTTACAGAAGAGTCAGGTTCACAAGGCAGGAAAACATTGTACAGAGGCTTCATCCTGCTTTAGAAGCTTAAAGAATGTGTGTGTGTGTCTGTGTGTGTGTGTGTGTGTGTGTGTCTGTGTGTATAGTGATGATCTTATCCCAGATGGTGTTGTCACCAGAAAGCTTTTGCTTTGAGTGAAGTTCATCTTGGTTCACACCTGAACCAAATCCAAACTAATGCAATTTTCTTTTAAACAGGTTAAGCAAAACCATCTATTGTCTATCTTTTCTACTTGTTTTGTGGAATTGATTCAGGAAAGTGGACCAAAGCTATACTAAGAGGTGAGATACATGCTTTGAGCTACTCTTTGCTGGCACCTTTCTAGAACATTAATAAATATTTCATATGTTAATGTGGTGCCTAGAAATTTTTAGGAAAAAAAATATTCTTAGAATACTCTTGCTTATAAGCCACTCCCCAAGTAATTTTTTTTTTTTTTGCTGTTTTGGATAATAATTAAACACCAAATTGACTTATAGGAAAATAAATTGCTTTCTTCTTGTTTGAGAGGCCATTATTAGCTGTATATTTATATTCACTATATCCTCCCATGATTTAGATATGCCACATATGATTATAATAAAATGAAATAAATATGTTCTAAAGGACCACTTTCTGCCATGCCAATATGTGATAAGATTTCTTAGATCTGTACCAAGTTCTACTTTGAAATTTACTTAGATCTCTTTTCCTTTCAGTGTTTACTAAGGTTCTTATTTAGATAATTACCATTCCGGAGGTTGTAACCTACACAAGTGATGGCATTACTTATTCCATTCTACTAATCTAATAGGAAATGACTGATAAAGGGCATTCAATTAATCTACTTACTTTATATTGAGATGTTTAGGGGCAGTGAATTTATTCCCAGGCTTCAAACATCTTGGCCTTTAATTTGTCAAACTTCAGTCTTTAGGTAAATTAGCTGGGTTCTGACTGAATTAATTGAATTCAGGGAGGGCTCTACAAACAGTTGTTCCTATATTTTCTCACATGTTTCTGTAAGGTCCAAACTGTTGGAAAGCAATTAGATTTTGAATTACTCTGTTAGCCCTAGAACTCCTCTTCTTTGACCTCATAAAATCTCTCCTTTTCCCTCTATTAACTCTCCTCTTGCCTTTCTTTACTTTTCTATTCAGCTTGTCTCATTTTGCCCCTTACATGAATTGCTCTCTTGTGAATTTTCAGCTCCCCTGATCTGTTGGCCCTGGGCTGCTCCCACTTGCTATTCATTCAGGCTTACATGGCAGTAATAGTTGAGTCTTTCAGTTTTGGAAACAGGGGTTGGTCAGTGCACTGAGAGCAGATTCATCTCCTCAATGTGAACTCCCAGGGATATATAATTTAGAAGTGTATTATATCAGAATATGAATTGTAGATTTCATAATGGTAATTATAATCACTAAAGATATAAAAAGACACGTGAAATTTCTAATCAGTTTATTCACTCTTTGTTGTTCATGAAATTTAAAGAGAAGAGTTAGTTGAACAACTTGAATGTTTAATGGTTGGAGGTAAAAACGGTCTGACCACAACAAGGACAAAATTTGGACAAAACTTGGGAAATAGAGGGGCACATGAGTGGCTCAGTTTTTAAGCATCTGCCTTTGGCTCAGGTCATGATCCCAGGGTCCTGGGATCCAGCCCTGCATCAGGCTCCCTGCTCTGCTGGAAGTCTGCTTCTTCCCTCTCCCACTCCCCCTGCATGTGTTCCCTCTCTCACTCTCTCTGTCTGTCAAATAAATAAATAAAATCTTAAAAAAAAAAAAAGTTGGGAACTAGAGAGGACATTTATCCAGATTCTTGCTATGTTGAGAATTACTGCTTTGCACATTTCTAATAATGTTATCAGGGCAGACAGGCCTGAAAATGTTTTAATGAATCAAACAGTTGATTTAAAAAATTTTTATTCTTCATATGTAAGTTATCGTAGACTGAAACCACAAAATATAAAATGTAAATGTTAATTTGTATGGGACAGAGCAACAATAACATGCAAATGGCATCTTTTACTGAACAAACCCAAATCCCATACCTACATAAGTGTTCTCCTTCAAAGTAATTGCCCAGGCAGGTTTATTCCTTTTTTTCCAAATGATAATATGATTATTCAAATACCTTCAACACCTCTGGGAACTGACTTTAGCACCAAAGGATAAAAATGAGTACCATCATTTTTGTGCCAGATAGAAGTTATCTTCTATCCCAAAGCTGTTTATTCAGCTTAATATTTAACTAGTTTACTAGGCTTGATACTGAAAGATGTTTTACTTCTTCTAAAAATCATATATAACCTCAGGGCGCCTGGGTGGCTCAGTGGGTTCAAGCCTCTGCCTTCGGCTCGGTCATGATCCCAGAGTCCTGGGATCTAGCTCTGCATAAGGCTCTCTGCTTGGCCAGGAGCCTGCTTCCTTTCCTCTCTCTCTGCCTACTTGTGATCTCTGTCTCTCAAATAAATAAATAAAATTTTAAAAAATCATATATAACCTCAAATGACCAAAACTACCACCGTTTAGGTTCTTCAATATATTATAGCACAGTATATGAAAGTGACCTTATTTATTTATTTTTTAAATTTTATTTATTTATTTGACAGAAAAGGGAGAGTACAAGCAGGGGGAGCAACAGGCAGAGGGAGAGCGAGAAGCAGGCTCCCTATGTGGGGCTCAATCCCAGGACCCTGAGATCATGACCTGAGCCAAAGGCAGATGCTTAACTGACTGAGCCACCTAGATGCCCCTGTGAAAGCAACTTTAAAAGGAAACTTCTTGCTCTTTCTGAGCAACTTCTCTGTCACCTGATCACATTACATTGTTGTAGATATTCTTAGTTATGAACAACACTTTTCTGTGGTCTTATGGCTTAAATATAATTAGAGAAAACTGCCCCACCTAGGGTCTCAGAAGGTGCATTAAATAGTTAAAGAAGACTGGTTGCAGTTCTAGAATGCAATCTTCATTTGTAATGTATTCAATGGAATTGTCCTCTAAACTCCCAAATTAGGAAGTTCCAGGGTATACCAAAGCTAGTTATTGCTTGTGCAGAATGTTCCTTGGCTTTGTGGAGGATTCTTGTGGTTAGGCTGGGTTTTCCATGTGTATCCTGCTTCCTCGTGGCTACCACCACTGATTCAGCAGTTCTGGGGAGAAAGAAATGGGCCAACATTCTGCCCGTATTTCTATTGACTCTATACTTCCATTTTATTCGCAGAAAGATAAGAACCTCAGAATTCTGGGGTGGAGTCAGTAGATGCTACAACTAAAAGTGGAAACAGACATCAGAAATATTATTCTCTCAAGGCCTGAAAAGCCAAACAAATGATACTTGAAGAATCAATCCCCGAATCATTGGCATAATGAACATTAGAAGAAAATGAGCGTGATGCTTGGTTAGATCTAAGATTGTATGGGAGAGGAAATGACATCACTGTACCTATGTGATGTGGCAGGCAGAAAATGGCCACCTGAAGATGTCCAGGTCCTAATCCCTTGAAACTGTGAAAAAGAAACTTGGCAGATATGATTAAATTAAGGATCTTCAGATGGGGAGATTTTGCTGGATTAGCTGGTGGACCCAAAGTGATCATAAAGGTCCTTAAAGAGAATGAAGGAGGCAGAAAATTCAGAGAAGGACAGGTGATGACTGAGGCAGAGTCAGAGTGGTGATTGTGCAGAAGATTCAGTTGGCCATTGCTGGCTTTGCAGATGGAAGGGGCAGCACAAGTCGAGGAATATGGGCAGCCTCTAGCAGCTGGAAAAGGCAAGGTAATAGATTTTCCCCAGACTCTTCAGAAAGGACATAGTCCTGCTGACACTTTGATTTTAGTCCATGAGACCCATGCATATTTCTGTCTTCCAGACTGTAAATAATAAATTTATGTGTCTCAATTTGTGGTAAATTGTTAAAGCAGCAGTAGGAAACTATACACTGATGCAAGATCACTCTCCCATTTATATAATAACCCCAGCCATTCCCTCCTATCTCCAGTCTTGCTTTAGCATCCTGAATTCTGGTAATAATATTATTTTTGTGTGGCTTTTTATGTGATTGGTTAAGATTCTTAAACATGAATTGAGTGAATTCATCTGAATTAAAAACTAATTTAAAGAACAGTGTGTTTAAATATGTTTACCAGTTCATTAGAAGACTTAATAGAGGTGGTGAACTGGCTTACAATTTTCTCCCTAGTTTGTTTCTTTTTCTTAATTTTGATGTGAAATTATCTTTGCAACACTTCTGTAACTTTTTAAAAAATTATCCTTTAAGTCTATATAATTTCACAGTACTAAAATACTGTTTAATATTACTAGTGATAAATGAGCCATCTGCTCATATTTGGAAGCTTTTTTTTTGCATACAGGAATCTATATATTCAGAGTATCATTTTAACAGAATTTGATAGGTGCTTTTTAATGAGGTGCTTAAGAATATGAGGCAAACATGAACCTAGAGGTAGTACAGTGATATAAAAATTCTCATAAAGGAATGAAGAAAATTGTTAAGATATTAAAATTATATAAGATATAAAATGGAATTCTATATTAATGTAGGTCTTGAATGTATTTCAGTTATACACATTTTGGAAACCGTAACACATATAAGCCTAAGAAAATATAAAATTAATTTTACTTTTAAAAGTGCTTTTCTGTATGATAGTTATTTAGCTGTCATTGATTAGCTGAACATTTAAAAATTAATTTTAGCTGAGTCACTGGAAGTTAGAGACATATTTTCTAACCTTCTTAGTCTCCAAGAATTGTCACTGTGCAAAGAGCAAAGGAAGTGGCCCCAACATGGCTTGGTCCTTGGTATAATTGTGCACCTATTTTTTTTTTTTTTTGAGAGACAGAGCAGGTGCCCTCGCACAAGAGGAGGGGTGGGGGACAGAGGGAAAGAGAGAATCCTACGTGGGGGTTGTGAGATCTCAAGTCCTGAAATTATGACTGAACTGAAATCAAGAGTCTGATCCCTAACCAAGAGAGCCACCCAGGCGCCCTCCATTATGCATTCTTTCTTTTCAAAGATTAGTGTCTGTCCCATTTGCCCAATGAGGCCAAATGGAACCTAGCAGAGGTTTTGCACTTATTTTGTTATAGTTGACATTATTTCTATCGATCCTCACTAGAGTCCCAAGTGATTCATCTACAGGGTCTTTATTACACAAGTATTTATTATGCACATGCCCAACATGCCCAAAGTTACCAAGTTTCACAGGGAAGCAAAGATTTTTAACAGAGGAATACAGTGAAGATGACTGGTAAAATTAGTATTCATTTTCATATCACTCTTTGATTAGCACAACTGCCTAAACCTGTATAATGTTGATTGTTTACTAACCAACTATTAGATGTAGAAATAGTGAAAAATAAATATACAAAATAAATATATATGTCCTTGACAGGATTTTAAGACTGAAAGCCTAGTTCATTGATTTCCTGCACTATATATTTTCTACAGAGATGAAAAGAAGCAGCTTGGGTTGCTCAAGATCAGGCAGCTGATTAGCAACATACCTATGGTCAGAACACAGTGTGTGTCAACAAAAGGTCTTAAAATAATACCGAAGATTGTAGACATATTTTTGGATCAGATAATATTGCAAAACAAGAATAATCCTGCAAATTTATTGTCCCAATCCTGAGAAGAATCAAAATAGATAAAAATATTCAAAGGACACTAATCAGAGTATACAGTTTCCCAGAACCACCTGCCCTTGCTGACCTATGAATAACCTCTTAATACCCTGAAGAGCTGGTTAAAAGGTTAAAAAGGAGGGGATGCTCTAGCTGAAAAGGCTGTTGTGCTGTCCAAAATAGTATTGTTTGGTCACACATGGCTATTGATTATTTGAAATGTGGCCAGTCCTAATTGATAAGTGTTATGAGTGTAAAACAAAACTAGATTTCAAAAATAGTACAAAAAGCCCATAAAATATCTCATTAATTTTTATATTGATTACATGTTTAAATGATAATTAAATCATTTTATCACAATTAATTTTACTTGTCTTTCCTCCTTTTTTTTAAATTGAAGTACAGTTGATACACAATGTTATATTAGTTTCAGATATACAACCTAGTGATTTGACAACTCTATACATTATTCAATGCTTACCACAAGTACAGCTGCTATCTATCTTATTATAACACTATTACAGTACCATTGGCTACATTCCCTATGCTGTACCTTTCATCCCTGTGCCTTATGCATTCCATAACTAGAAGACTGTACCTCCTACTCCTCTTCACCTATTTTGCCCATTCCCCAGTCCCCTCCTCTCTGGCAACCGCCAGTTTGTTCTCTGCATTTATGGGTCTATTTCTGCTGTATTTCTTTTGTTTTTTAGATTCCACATATAAGTGAAATGATTTGGTATTTGTCTTTGTCTGACTTATTTCACTTACCATAATACTTTCTAGGTCCATCCATGTTGTCACAAATAGCAAGATCTCATTCTTTTTCATGGCTGAGTAATATTCTATTATAAATATATACCATATTATCTTTATTCATCTGTCAGTAGGTACTTGGATTGCTTCCATATCTTGGCCACTATAAATAATGCTGCAATAAACATAGATGTGCATATACCTTCTCCAGTTAATGTTTTTGTTTGGGTAAATGCCCAGTGGTAGAATTATTGGATCAGATGGGATTTCTCTTTTTACGTTTGAAGGACCTCCATGCTGTTTTTCACAGTAGTTGTACCAATTTACGTTCTACCAACAGTGCAGGAGGATTCCTTTTTTTTCTACATCCTCACCAATACTTGTTATTTTTTACCTTTTTGATGCCAGCCATTATGACTTTCATGAGGAACTATCTCACTGTGGTTTTTATTTGCACTTCCCTGATAGTGATGTTGAACATTTTTTCATGTTTGTGTTGACCATCTGTATGTCTTTTTTGGAAAAATATCAGTCCAGGTGTCTTCCCTCTTTTTAATGTCATTACCTGAAGATTTTAAAATGCATATGTATATCACTTTATATTTCTATTGAATAGTGCTGGGCTAGAATAAGTGATAACAAATCAGAAGTAGAATATTTACTCATGGAGTGCCTTTTCTTGTAAGTTTAAAGGATATATGGAAAGATTGCCTTTTGAACACGATTGTGGCTCACTATTATTTAAAAAGCTAGGTGATGGCATGCTATTATTTTAGTAAAACTATTTTTGTTATTTCACGAGTAAGTCTTATTAATATTTTGTGCATTGTCAGATAAATGGTTGGCCTATAGTTTAAGGATATACAAGTTTGAGAAGCTTATACATAAGATTTTCTAAAATCTTTTAAGTGGATATAAAACTAAACTATAGGTGCTTAAATTTTATTTCAGTAGAGCATCCATCTAAAGTGACTAATAGATGTATCAAAGAATAAGCAACTTCATTAGTAAGTAAATCAAAATTAAAATTGTATGATGTAGCTTTTCTTTCCTGTCAATAAGGCAAAAATTAAGCATTTGGTAATATTTAATGTTATTCTGGTCACAGATTGCTGGAGAGAGTGTAAATGGGTTCAGATTTTCTGCTGGGAAAATTGACAGTAGACATAAAAGTTTAAGGAATATAATATAATAATTAAAAGTGAGGCATAAGATTGAGAGAGAAATAACCACTAATCACTAATTATACAATATTGAGAGATAAATACAATAAAACGACTGAGTACAATCGTTAAGAACAAATCCTAGAGGTAGGCTGCCTGGATTATGTAACAGGATCTTCTCTTACTACCGGTGTGACATTAAGTTATGTATTTTAGCCTTTCTGTACCTCAGTTTCCTCATCTGTAAGACTGAAGCATGAATAATAGCTTCTTTCTACATCTCTTAGGAGTATTGAACATGGCCATGCTAAGGCTTTTGGAACAGTGCCTGTCACACAGTAAATTACATAATATTTTTTGAGTTACAAGTATTTGCTGACATAGATATACATATAAAAATCTATAATGTTTCATGCAATATAAAAAGTGAAAGTGAGAATTAAATGAATTGTATATCCATATTATGAAATAACATGTAGTTGTTTAAAGTGATTTGAATTGTATTTCTTGACATAGAAGAGTATTGGTGGAATATAAGAGAGAAGAAGAGGTCATTTAATAGCATAGTGGGTAGTAGTATTCTGTTTTATGTATAGTCATACAAAAATAGCTAGAAACACGTATGACTATGTTTCCCTTAAAGGTGGAATTTTGCTTTATAAAAATTTGCTCTTTATTTTTTAAATGATCATAAATTATATTTATTATCAAAATCATATTTAAAAAGATAAGTCACAAAACAGTTATTTTCTTCAATAGTGAATTACGTATTTTTTGAATCAGCAGATGGTTAAGTGCATTACTACTGTTAGTTACCTTTTAGGGTAAGAGGGTTAGGTGGTTGATCTACTAACTAGATCAGTTCATTATAATCCTCCCTAACACATAGCTCTAGGAAGAAGAAAAAAGCTACTGCAGGTCAGACAGGGCCCAGGAACACAGGTGGAAGAGCTATTGCTAATTAGATTTCTCTGGACCATGAATTTTACTACAATACAAGGCTGCAGAAATACCTGGTATACTGTTACCTCAAGATCCATGTTTGGGAAAACAAGTGTTATTTTTTATAAATAATAGTAATAGCGCATGTTTCTAAATTTGGCAATAGAAAAGCAGTAAAAATGAATATTCCTGTAAAAAGTCAGTCAAGAAACTCACACATGCACACAAACACACACACACAAAGGTTGTAAAATACAATAACAAATACTTGTTTGTTAATAACAAATACGAGGAGAGGAGTAAAGAATGGGCTCAAACTTAAATGACCATCAATTTAATATAGACTGCCACATGCAGAAGAGGTCATATATAAACCTAATGGTAACCATGTATCAAACCCACTAAATTTGGCCATAGAAATTAACATAGAATATTGTTCAACTCTTAAAAAGGCTGGTATATTACATAGTACAGAGAAGAGAAAAAGCTATCTTTTAGATGAAATTTTCCGGTATAATGTGCAAGAGTCATTATGGTTATGGACAGGGCTGTGACATCATAAGCAGGGTCGTTTATTATTTTTATTTGTTAAAATAATTGAATTATTATTAAAATGATTGAATAAAGTGTTTCAATGTCCATAATCTAAGAGGTGATAAAATATGATATTTATTTAATGAAAGATGTTTCAAGTATAACATTGCTAAACAAACACTAGTGAGAAATACGAATTTTGTAAGAGTTGAGGTAGGATGTTAAATGTTTTCAAAGAAATAGGTTACTTATACCTTCAGTAGACAGTGAGTACCTTCTATGTGTTGGTGAGTTTTCTGGGTATAGTACCAAAGAGGAAAACTTAACACAGTGGAAAATCATTCGTATGTTTCAATTGGTTCATCTTTAATCCAACAAGCTATGCATCTCAAATTCACAATTATTTTTTACATGGATAGTTTTTCTTTTGGTTGGTTTTTGGTTTTGTTTTATTTGCCACAGAGGAACCATAACAAAAAGACAAAAAAGGAAAATCAGATGAGAAATTTTAGATTTGGTAAAACAAAAGAGAGAATAATTGAAGGTTTTTTTTTGGATTGGGAAGCTTGATAAAATAGGTATTTTTTAAGAATATTGCGCAGGAAAAGTAAAAAAAAAAAAAAGAAAGAAAGAAAAGAAAAGAAAGATAAAATGGGTATAGCAGACAGTGTCAGTGCCCTGTCCATATCCCTCAGGCACTGAATTTTGGGGTTCTCAGTATGTTGTCCAGCTGCCATACCATTTTATACCTAAAGGCTTTTTCTGGAACAGGTAGAGTGGAAATGACAGGGAATTAAAACCCTATGGGTCAGCCCTCAAGCAATGATAGATGAATAGGCTCCCATGCCCCAAATGGTATATGTCTGTGAAGTGTGTTTTCCACCTGTTCTTGAGTTTTCCCCCAAGGAATTGAGTCCAAATGTCAGCAGTAGCTTAATTATATACTCTACTGACTGCCTTTCCCTCCATGAGTCATCTCCCCACTCCCTTCACCCCATTGCATCTTGTGCCTGGGCTTGGATCTACCATCTGGGTCTATCTTTGGGGAACCTAAAGGAAAACAGCATTCTGACAGGAGATGAAAAGGGTCTTTATCTCATTCATTCAAAATGGTAGTGCCTGTCCTCTAAGTCTTTGTAATAAAGATGTGGGCAAACCATCTGAATTTATCTTACAAAGAAAAGTGACTCAGCTACATAGATGCTGACTCCTTTCTGCATGGAATAAACTACAGTAGCCCACAAGGGCTAAAACTGGAGAGACACATACCTACCTTCAAGAAAACTGCAGTTTAATATTGGCATAGAAAGGGACTATAAAGATGATAAAATAGAGTAATCTAACATGTGATTACATAATTACTCCTGTTAGACTTTAGAGCTTAATGTGACTAGAATTTTTCTCCAAAATTAATCTTAATCCAATATTCTCTTTAAAGATTTATTTATTTATGTGAGAGAGAGATAGAGAGAGTGCACAACTGGAGGGAAGGGCAGAGGGAGAGAGAATCCAAGACAGACTCCCTGCTCAGTGCGGAGTCCAAGGGAGCCCAGTGTAGGCTCAGTCTCAGGACCCTGAGATCATGATCTGAGCCAAAATCAAGAGTCGGGAGCTTTACTCACTGAGCCACCCAGGTTTCCCCAGACCTTTCTTTAAAAGCTAATAGAGTATATCTGAGATTATCAAGAGAAAAAAGCCAAAATGTGGTTGTGTATACTTAAGTAAAGATCAATAGAAAAGTCACCTGCACTTGGGTTTAGTTAACTATAATTAATGATGTGGGCACAAGGCATTGTGATCAAATTAAAGGCAGATATTACTGGAAATGTCAATTAGCTGTTCCTAAATGAAGCATAACATTTCTTTCCTCTTGTACATACCTAGTTTTTGTCCTCTGCTTTATGGTACAAGATCTGTAAATTATTCAGAGCAGTGTGAGATGAGTAACCTTTCCAATAAGATAACAGATAAAAATAGAGGATTGTATTTGATAAAATCTGAAGAGGTTTACAGTTTTATTATTTTCTTCCATTCATATAATGAATGCTGCCTAGACTGAACACTTGAAAAAAAGACATCTATGTTATAATCTTCAGTCTCCCAGATACGGTAAAGAAGAAGCCAAAGCTGGCTGGCCTATGCAGCTGGTGTGAGTTGGGATTTAGAAGCATTAAGACGTAGTAACTTCTGAATGTATTTTTGTTCGCACTTTTTGCTAGCAAAAGATAGAAAACAAAAGCTAGGTGGAAGGAAGGAAGTGCATTGGTGTTGTGTACCTGACGTGTTTCTGATTGCAGACACAGCCGGATCCAGTAGCTTAAAAAAAGGGCTCTGGGTTGCGGTCTCACTTCATCCCTTGGTTGTGTATTGGTTTCATTCTCATAGAGGTTCTCCTGATACAGAAGTGAGATGTTTAACAGTGACTCTAGACAGAAATCTTACCAGTTTCAAGCGTAATAGAAAGGATGAGCTTTGTCTCTGTACAGTTTCACAAAAGGCCTATAATAAGTATCACTGGCTCTTCATCTCATCATCCCTGAGTTACCCTAACAGCCCCTGAAAACACAGAGACTATCGAAAGCCTTTTCCAAGGAATATCAGGGAGCTATTAACAAAAAGACAAGGAATGGAAGTAAAGCAGACAAAACAAAAATGTCCACCATACTCAGCTACTTAAGGAGAATACTCATGAAAATACCATGATAAGCAAAATTAAACTGACAAGATTGATAGTTCAATGGCACAGAACAGGGTTCAGTCAACTATGGCCCTGGTGCCCTCTCAGCTCCCACAGCCTGTTTTTGTAAGTAAAGTTTTTTTGGAACACAGATGAACCCTTTGGTTTATGTATTATCTCTAGCTGCTTTTGCATTACAATGGCAGACTTAAGTAGCATCTACAAAGACAGTATTGATCCTCAAGCCAGAATATTTATTATCCGGCCTTTTATGGAAAAGGTTTGGTGACTCTGAAGTAAAGATTGAACAAGAAAAATAAGAGAGTTAAGTTGGTTACTTAGTAGAGTAAGTAAAATTTGTATAAGCACCAGTTTTTAAAACAACAAATAAGACATTGTGCTTTTTGAACTTGTTTCAGTAGGCGATTTTTTTGATTCATCTGCTTCAGTAGCTTAGGAAACATTGCTGTGGTTGCATAGGGTTCTGCTGAGTGAGATTCTCCCATATATTTTAGGTTATTCAGGCTGTACTTATTTTTAAAGGTTTTGAACCAGCTTTTACTGGCTTGAAAAAAATGTATCTCTTTTTTTGTACTTGCATTTGATTGCATGCTTTTCCTCAGAAGTTGTGCAGAATATTTGGTTTGGGGCATATTTAATATATAAACATATATATTATATAAATAAATAAATATATATAAATTATAATGCATAGAGATACTTTTCTATGTATTATGTATTTTCTCATTTTTATGTTTATGGGGGCTCTATTCCTCTAGTCATATAAATTAAGAAAAGAACACAGGGGCAGTTGGGTGCCTCAGTCCATTAAGCATCAGCTTTTGATTTTGGCTTAGGTCATGATCTCAGGGTTGTGAGACTGAGCCCTCTGCACTGGGTGTGGAACCTGCTTAAGATTCACTTCCTTTCTCTTTGTCCATCCCCTCCCACTGCTCTCTCTCCCTCTCTTTAAAAAAAAAAAAAAGCATAAACATATTATATCTGTACCATGCTAAGTCCTACCTAATTAGGGAGCAATAATGTTATGTGTTGTTTTTTGTTTGTTTTTTTTTAAGTGGACCATCTGTAGGGGATGCTCAGATTATGGGTATTTTGTTGCACAATAACTCACAGTCATCATTTGGCAATTTGTAATTGAAGAGTCATAGCTCTACTTTAATTCAATTCTTTTTTTGTTTTAAGGTTTTGTTTTGTTTTGTTTTTTAAGTAATCTCTACAACCAGCATGGGTCTTGAGCCTACAACCCTGAGATTAAGAGTCACATGCTCCACTGACTGAGCCAGCCAGGTACCCATAATTCAGTTCTTAAAGTAAACCTAAGTGATAGTTTTTAGATTGGGAGAGTATCTGGCCTTTTTAGTATTTTATTTTTTATTATTGCTCTTCATTTTTCCAATTAAAAGTTACTCCATGAATAACAGATATTTTTGAAAAGAATATCTGAGTAATTCTTATTTCTTTTGTAAGTAGGTGAACTCAGAGGACATTTCCTTAGCAAAATATGTGTTTCAGATGTCTCTAATTAGTATGGTTCTATCTTTCTCTGGCAAGTGAATGAGTGGCATGGGTATTACCCAGTAATATAATGGCAGAAGGATTTAAATGGTTAGGTATTTCCTCTGTGGTGAAATGGAAGATATTACAATATAGATTTTTATTTATTTATACTGTAGATCATGTAGAATTTTATCTGTGTGAGCCAATAAAATGAGCCATAGGAGAAGATGAGAGAATAACAATTTGGTTATTCAAATGCTATGTGAACATACATAATCCTCTTAAAATGCTTAGTAAGCAATTATAAGAGTTTTTTAGAATGCCACTACCAGTTTGCTTTAAGTGTAAGTGATATGACTCATTGGTTGAAAATGATGCTATAATTTTGAAGGAACATAAAATGTTTAAATCAAGAGCCCTAGCATTTGACATAGTAACTGATTTATTATTGTCTGATGTAGCTCTGTGTAATAGAAATGTAATGTGAACTACATGTGTAATTTAAAATTTTCTAGTAGCTGTGTTAAAAACATAAAAAGATACAGGCTAAATTAATTTTAATAATATATTTTAATGGTGATTTTGGTTGATAATACTGTATTGTATAATTGAAATTTGCTGAAAGTACAACTGAGATGTTCTCACTACAACAAAACAGAAGGTAAATATGTGAGATGATAGATGTTTTAATGAACTCAAGAGTTAATTGGAGAGTGGGGAAGGAATCTTTTCAAATATTTGTATATATCAATTATTATGTATACACTGAATACTTTACAATTTTGTCAGTTATATCCGAGTAAGGCTGAGAAAATAATTTATTTTTTTAACACAATATGTGAAAAATATTGTCATTTGAAAACCTAATGGTATAAAATTATTAATGATATCTGTTACAATATGTGCTTTATTCTAGATGTTTCTAATGTGATATTTATTTTACTTTATTTTTTTTTTAAGATTTTATTTATTTATTTGACAGAGAGATCACAAGTAGGTGGTGGGGGGGGTAGGGGGGAAGCAGGCTCCATGCCCAGCAGAGAGCCCGATGCGGGACTTGATACGAGGACCCTGAGATCATGACCTGAGCTGAAGGCAGAGGCTTAACCCACTGAGCCACCAAGGCACCCCGATATATTTTACTTTAATAGTGCATCTCAATCTAGATGCTAGATTTTTATCGGAGTTACTTCATCTGTATTTAGGTTTCTCAAAATTTACATTTGGAGTGTCATATACCCAAGGAGAATCATATACCCAAGTTGTTGCTAACATATTTAAAATTTTTCTAATAGCTATGCTAAATATTTGATTTTTATTTGTTAAAATTTATAAAATTATTTAAAAAGTAAAAATTTAGCTCTTCAGGCACATTAGCCACATTTCAGGTGCTCAATGGCCCATGTACCAAGTGGCTACCATTGGACAATACAACTTTAAGACATTATTCAGTCATACAGGGCAAGGTTTTCAAATACTTGTAATTTATTTGCTTATAATAATAAAACATATAGGAACATCTATGGTATAGCAATTGTTATAAAATATATAAAAATGAATTTCCTTACTAAAAATTGTCACATGTTCAATAAGTATTTTGGATCTTTCCTAACTCTAGAACTGCTCTTCGTCATCTTTTTTCCCAAGTTTCTGGACTTGTCTTCCATAGTTACAGAGCCTCTGCTACCACAAGGAGCAGCTTTCAGGCATAGATGGACTACATTTTTTTTTTCCAAAAATTAGAATTATTTAATTGGTGGAGCATGTCTCCAAAGTACTGTTCACTTTTTCCAAATATAAAGACGTAATAGTTTCCTGTCAGAATCTGGATGGGGCCTCATTCTGAAGCTTTTCCTGAGCCTTGGCTACAGAGTAACTTCAGCAGTGGATGCTATGAGGCCTTGGGCTTTAGGACCAACCCTAAAGAGTTTCCCATGGGGAGAAATGCTCCTATTTCTTTCCCAGGTTCCATTCCAAGCCAAAGGATCCTGCTAGAGAACACGAATTAGTGTGACACCAGAATCTCCAGAGGACAATCTTGATTCTTCATCTCTTCTAGGCATATAAGTATAAATTTACAGTTACTCATGCAGTATATATGGAGTATACCTTAATTGTTGTTTAGTTTAGGTTGGCTTTTTGAAGTCCTGAAGTAGGAAGAAGTTCCTATGGCTGTATTATATAACTTTTTAATTTTCAGTTTTCCAGAATTTAATGTAAATCCAAGTTACACTTCTTGCCCTAGTACAGATGAGCTGACCCATCTTAAAATTGATAAACTAGACAAATTCATTTCTCCACTTTAAAAAACCCTGCAATTTATTAACAACATAACACAAATGTCAAGAAACTATTTTACTTCAGGTTAAAAGGACTTAAAGGCCTGACCCATTGTTACAGCATTTTAGGAACATAGCCAAGAATAGAAGTTATGCCAAGCACATTTTTTTAAAAAATTTATTTATTTGTCAGAGAGAGAGAGCGAGCACAGGCAGACAGAGTGGCAGGCAGAGGCAGAGGGAGAAGCAGGCTCCCTGTCGAGCAAGGAGCCCGATGTGGGACTTGATCCCAGGACGATCATGACCTGAGCCAAAGGCAGCCCCTTAACCAACTGAGCCACCCAGGCGTCCCACCAAGCATGTTTTTAAGAAAAAATTTAAGCACACTAGGAACTCAGCTAGTGTTAAATAAAAGAAAAACAAGTAATTTCTGAGTGCTGAATGTCATCAGATGAAAGTTTCCTACTTAAGAAAGAAAAAAAAAGTACTAACAGGCAAAGACAATAGACATCTCAAATTTTAAATGGGCCAAATTTAAATGACTTCTTAATACCCTTTTAGATTTCTCTCTAAAGATAATAGGCAAATATCTGGTTGTTCCCCGCATTTTGGCCGTTGAAAATTCTAAGACATGCATTTACCATGAGTCTGAGTCTTGAAAATGTAGAAACACATGATTAGGTGTCCTGAAGATTTTAAATAACATAGAAGAAAGTGGAAAGGAATTTGAACAAGGAATTAAGAGAAGGATTGCAGTTCTGATGGTACTGCCAACACCTTGCTTCAGAACAGTAAATGTCTGATTAGGACCTTTAAAGGAAGTCATGGCCACCTAACAGATGCTCAAAAAAATGCTGTTTTGTTATTAAAAGTGGTATGGGGGGTGATGCCTGGGTGGCTTATTCGGTTCAGCCTCTGACTCTTGATTTCTGCTTAGGTAATGTTCTCAGGGTCCTGGGATCAAGCCCCAGGTGGTCAGGCTCTTCACTCACTGGAGAATTTGCTTGTCTTCCTCTCCCTTTGCCCTTCCCCCTGCATGTGTGCTTGCATGCTCTCTCTCTCTCTCTCTCTATTTCTCTCTTTCTTAAATAAATAAGTCTTTTTGGTTTAAAAAGTGCTATCATGGGCTCCCCCAGTGGCTCAGTTGATTCAGCTTCTGACTCTTGATTTTAGTTCCAGTCAAGATCTTAGGGTTGTAAGATTGAACCCTGCATTAGGCTCTGAGCTGGGCATGGAGCCTGCTTAACATTCCCTCTCTGGAACACCTGGGTGGCTCAGTGGATTAAGTGATTAAGCATCTGCCTTTGGCTCAGGTCTTGATCCCAGGGTTCTGGGATCAAGTTCCATACCGCATCAGGCTCCCTGCCCTGCAGGGAGTCTGCTTTTCCCTCTGCCCCTCCTTCTGCTCATTCTCTCCATCTCTCTCTCAAATAAATAAAAATCTTTAAATATAAGATTTTTTAAAAAAAGGTTCTCTCTCTCCCTCTCCCTCCCCTCCATCCTTCCTTGGGGGGAAAAAAAAAAAAAAGTGTTGTCAAATTTGAAAGGGAACTTGATAACTTGATTACAAACATGTGGATAGATGAATTTTAAGTTTGGCTTTAGCTCCAGAAGCTTGAAAGTCTCTAAAATAAGAGGGAAACTGAAAAATGAGGAATAACATTCTGCTAAGCAGTGTGATTCCAAGTCAGTATTCAAAAACTGAAATGTAATATTAAACAATCATGAAGGATAGATAGGTAATTCATCATACAAAGGTTGATTTGCTTTCTGTGGTTAAAGAATAGATGAAAGAAATGCTTATTTAGTTCCAGGAAACCTGGTAATCGTGGTCCATAAATTTTATTGATAAGTTTTTTTTCAAAGGATAGAAATCATTTCACCTGACAGGACCAAAAGAGGGCACATAGTGATTATAAACCTTCCTCATTTAAAAATGGGGAGAAAAGCTGTTGTTTTTATTAAATACTTAAGGATTGTATAAGGAAAAGCATGCATTGATCATTCTTTTAATGAATTTTGAGCTTCTAGGAAAAAGTTGTGTTAAAATAAGTTAAAATATTTGCATTTAACTCTTTGTTAGTCAGAGGGACATTTGGATACATTAAAGGGATATTATACTCAGATGCTTAGTTGGATTTTTCATATGAAAGGTGTTTGCTAGTGGCAAAAGGAAGGGTTTTTAAAAAACTCCTTTACACATTAGAAAAGTTAAAGTGTTTTTTAAAAAAATAATTAGTTGAAACAGGGTGAATTTTTCTGGTTGACTCTATTTCAGATTATATTAATTGGCTCTAGTCATCAGGGTTTTTTTTGTGGAGGGGTTAGTCTGAAGAGGATTTGAAGTGATTGTGTAATTTTGCCCTACGCAACAACATATAGAATAGACAATAGAAACAATTTATTTTTAAAGTCATACCGAAATATTTAATAAAACCTTATTGAAAGGTTAGGAACACTTGTCTTTCTGTTAATCTGAAAAAAAAAAAATTCTTTCCCTTGTTTTCTGTAAGGCTTAGCTTTTATTTTGATTATTGTAAATTCTTTTTTATAGCCAAGACACAGCTGTTCATTCAACTAGAATATAAAATCCATTAACACAAGGATTTTTGTCCTTTGTTCACAGTTCTATCCCCAGTCTAGAATATTGCACATAGTAGGAGTTCATTCAGTATTTGCAGAAACGCATTGAGTGCAGGTTATGTGAAAAATATTGAGCTATGTGGAAAACAAAAGATAAATGTGTATAATTTCAAAAATATTTGTGAGAACCTATTTTAGCAAAAAGATGTGTTTAGATACCAAACCTGATGATCTGTCAGGGAAGATAAACAGTAATCAAGCAATGAATGTAGGCTGAAAGGAAGTGTAATGGATGCTGTAGAGGAGAAAAAATAATTTTCCTTTTACTTTCAAGTTTCTTAGCTGAGATACACTCCACCCCGATAATAGAAGATTAACAGGAGAAGAACGGAAGTTTAAAACATGTCTCTGTCCTATAAACATGGAAAATACCCCAGAAAACTGAGTAACTCTTTGCAATGGCCCAAGCCACCACATTAAATACCATCTTCAGCTAAAGACAAAGGATGTTGGGAGGAAGGGGAAGGCCTGGTATGAGAAGCACTGTAAATGCAGTTTTGGTTGTTCTGTACATTTAAGTCACTGCCTTCTCTGTTGATAAAAGTTTCTAGAGATTTAGTCATCCTTCTTCCCAGGTACAGAGAGGGAGACCCTTACAAATGGAGATTATCCTTGTAAATGCAAATTTACCTCACAGGAGGGTAACTTCCATTTGATATTCAGAGCTTCTCCTTTGTAGCTTCTCCAAAGGTAATCAGTTTAAAATAACTCTTATGCCAAAAAGGCATATTTTGGCCTGGCAAATTCTGCTCACCTGCAGTGGTTTCAGAAAGGGCTCTATCTGGGGGCAGGGATAAGGAGAGCTTTCAAGTAACTCTTCCTTGCCATGAAGAGGGGAGGAGTTCACTTAATTGGGGGTGAGGCACAGGTGGTAAGGGAGGGGTTTGGATGGGGAATTGTGGAGTACATCAGGCAAAGCTCGATGAGGGTAGGAAACACTGTGCCTTTGAGAAACTGAAAAAAAAATTGTGAGGTTGAGAAACAGACTTGAGTAGTAAGGGGAGAATTGAAAGGTGATTGAGAATAGCAGAGGGGCCAAATCATCACTGTAGGCTATTTGATCTCTATCCTATTGATAGGCCAGAAAGGTCTTTCTGATTATGTAACAATTGGAAGGTACTTCTAGGTGAGAGGAACAAAGCATAGGTCTAACCAAATCTTAGATTCACAGTGGGCATGCCATTAAAATAGAAATATTGTGGGGATTGTCATTGTAGATGAATCTGAAAGCCAGAGGTGTTTACTTGGAGTAGGAGAGTTCTATTATATGTAAATATAAGTAATGATGTTCCTTTTGCGAAATTTTTATGAGTAATAACGCGATCTACTAATTCAAATTACCAGGCTGTATTCTAATTACTTTACATACGTCAATTCATTTAACCTCACATTATTCAAATAAGAAAGAGGCTATTACTCTCCCCATTTTAGAGATATTTCTGAGTGAAATATTTAGAGTTATTTCTGAGTGAAATAACTTTCCAAGGGAGTAGAGCTTATGAGGGACAGAGCTATCTAATGCTAGAGCTAGTGCTCTGAACCACTGTTTATTGTTGTTGTTGTTGTTGTTGCTAATGTAAAAGTTTAATTTACACTTATGAAGACCATAAAATTATAAGTTTAGCAACATGTATTGCCCATAGTTTATTTGGGAATCAGGAATAGGTTCCCTTTCTTCTTAGGCTGTAGCAATACCTGTGATGTGATATCTGAACAACAAATAAAAGGAAATAAAGCCAAAGCAACAACAAAAAAATCCCTTAATAGTCTGAGTGTTATAAAATGTAATTTATATTCTTCAGAAAATTTATTATTAAAGATATACTTATTCTTCCATACTAATTTTTTTCTTTTTAAGATATTTAAAAATAGTTTTATACTTACAGAAATTAAAATAATTATTTTTTTAAAATTTTGAACAAAAGTAGAATTCCTTCATTATATTTTAACAGAGTAAAACTTAAATAAATCTCTAGGCTAACCTGCCCCTCATTCCTTATCTTTCCGAAATTCTTAAGTTTTATCCTCAAGCATCAGAATTAGAAGTCACTTCAATTGCTAGAATCTTTTAAATGTACTTTATTGAGTATTCTAGGTTTATGCTAGAGTTAAGATTAAATAACAGGCATATCAGACACTAATATGTAGGATTTTCCTAGAGGTAATTCTACAAAACAATAAATATGATGTCATGAAAGTTTTTAAAAAATCATTTTAAATATTTTAAAACAGTGTATCTCAGAGAATAAGTCAACCATGTAAGTAGATAGGAAAGTCTCATTATAAAAATTTCTTTAATTTGAGAATGATGCATACAAGTGAGAGAAGTTTTTATTTACCCGCCCTAATGATGTTGGGTTTTGTCTCAAGACTTATTAAGGCAGAGGTGTAATGCGTAGTAGTGTTTTAATATGGAGCAGAGCCAGGGCCAACCTCCCTGTTAAACTGCTTATATTAAATAAGATAGTTAAGGCAGTATGCTGGTGATTTTACATATTTTATCCCATTTGATTTTCACAACAACCATTGAACTTAGGTGTTATCATCATGTGCCAACAATTTTTCTTTTGTACAGATGGGGAAAGTGAGAGCCAAAGAAATTAAGTACGTTGTTTAAGGTTATATGGCTACCATATCAGTCAGTTGTTGCCAAACTCATGCTGCATAACTAATACTGACAAACTTAACAGCTTAAAACAAGAAACAGTTCTTTGCTCACATGTCTGCAAATGGACTGGTGTACAGATCTAGATTGGGCCCAGCCAGTGGTTCCTCTTTTCTGCGATAGGTTACCTGGGCTTGACCACAGGCCATTACTTGAATTCATATTTACTTTATGTGTTCTTATCTTTCATGGAGTGGTAATCTCATGGCAAATGGTAGGCATGCAGAAAGCCAACCAAAGCACACAAGTATGTTTTAAAGTTTCCACTTACATCACATCTGCTTGTGTTCTGTTAGCCAAAGCAAGTTACAGGGCCACTCATATTCAGCAGAAAAGGACTTCTTAAGGAATAATCTCCCTAGCCCTTGTCCCCCAAGAAATAGTATAACGTCCAGTGGTGATCTCCCATATGGAGATTCTAGCATGAATAGTATTATTAGGAAAGAAAATGAGTATTTTAATTAACATAAGTCTTGAGTGTGCTTTCTAAATATATTTCTGTATCTAGTTATTTGACTATTACATGTATGTATTTAAGTATGTAGATTAGTATTTAATAGTTATGGAACTTCAGAGAAGCATGGAAGGGTGTCACAACTGAAAAGAAAATGTACATACTCGTAAAGTTGGTGACTAATAGTTTCCTATTTTATTATGATATGAAAAAGGACAACCTCATCGTTTTTTGCATAGTGTTGCATATGATTATGATTTCTTATTTAGTGTGGAATTAGAGATTATAGTTCTATAGTAAAAATAAAATATTTGTATCATTATAGAAGAAATCACTTTTCTGATTATAATTCATCATTTGCTGTGACCAAAAATGGTTTTGGAAATATTGCAGGTCAGAGTGAATATAGTGATTTCATGATACATTTGTAGTTAATACGAAATAAAACCTATGTGGTATGAGGAAAAGGGATTTTATTCTTTATTATATCCAAATCATATTCTGTATGTATGTGCTCTAGGGTCATGCCTTTGGTATGGATTTTTGCTCTAGTTTGAGAACAGTCATGCCTCAAAGGAGCAATATATATTAGTATAAATATAATATATGATGTAATTAATTTTAAGTCACACTAGAATAACTATAGTTTTTATTACCAGTTGCCTATGTGTTCTAATTTGGGTGACTCAATTCTAATTTAGAATTGAGTGCAGGAAAATATGAATTTAATATATATAAACTCTTACATATAAATTCAGAGTTATTCCCACTCCTCTCTTGTTTCCAGTTTTAGAATAGTTTCCCTTTACTGTTTGCCAAAACAGATCAACCTGTACCTAGATAGAGAAAGTTCTTAAAATACAATGGATAAAGAGGGCCGCCTCAAGATCATAGATGGTTTTGGTAGCTTTGTGCAAATTTGAACAATTGATCCCTCTAAGAAGTTCTGGAACTCCAATAACAGCCTGGTTATCAGAAAGACATTTTTTTTTATGAATTAGCGAGAGGTACCTCTTTAAAGTTTTATATGCAGGGTGGGGTCAGTGTGCCTGGCTTAGCCAGTGGAACATAGACAGGAACTCAGCTCCTATTTACCCATCCTGGCACCTTTGTGTAATGAACAATCTGTGCAACTGTACTCAGTTCCTACAATTAAGAGAACTATGCCAGCCTAGGCAAGAATGAGACTGGATTCCTGGCTTTGCTACTTACTAGATAAGTGACAGTGAGTGAGTTCTTTCCACTTCAAAGCTCTCTCTCTTAATTAATTTATCTTAGGGTTGCAAGATAAAGTCTCACTCCAAGGGAAAATGGGAGATAGGTCCTTGGCATCTCATTTTGGACTGTATTTACATTATGGAAGATAAATGAAGTTCAAGAACATTGTTATTTTATGGTGATATTTAGCATTCTGTCAGTAGTATTATGGATTAAATGTATCTAAATTAAAGCCACCATCATCCACCCAATGGGCCACACCTGAATCCAGGGATTCTTTATGAACTGCCTTCCTCACGCTCTCTCTTCTCCCAGTTTTTTGTTACTGAGCCATACTGATGCTCTTTCTTTAAAAATCACTTCTGGGGGTGCCTGGGTGGCTCAGTGGGTTAAAGCCTCTGCCTTTGGCTCAGGTCATGATCCCAGAGTCCTGGGATCGAGCCCCGAGTCAGGCTCTCTGCTCGGCAGGGAGCCTGCTTCCCTTCCTCTCTCTCTGTCTGCCTCTCTGCCTACTTGTGTGATCTCTGTCTGTCAAATAAATAAATAAAATCTTAAAAAAAAATCACTTCTGTTTTTGCCATTTTTTTCCTATCACTGTTCTCACTGCCTTGGTCCAGACTCTCTTTATTTCTTTCTGGATTATTATAATTACTGCCCATTAATTCTGAATCATGTTTCAACCTCCTCTAATCCATTCTCCATACTGTCCCAGTCATTTTATACTGCAGATATCCTCTGTGCCTGAAATCCTCAGTGACGCACCAGAGTGCCCAGGAAGAAATCTCATAAGCATCACAGCTGAGGCTTTTCCTGATCTGCTCCCCCTTTACCTCTGACACCCTTATTTCCATCCTCCTGTTCTTCAGCTACACACAGATCTAAACACGCGAAAAATTTTTTCAAAAATTTTTTCAATACTTCTGTGCCTTTGGAGATGCTAGCCCTGCTACCTCAAATGCTGCACTCCTAGTTCCTATGATTTCTTACTTATTCATTACGTTTTACTTGTATGTCAAGAGTCTATTCCAGTATTATCTCACCCATTTCCCTTTCTCCACTGTTTTCCTAAAGCATGCAAACCTTTCTTGTTTATAACAGTGAATGCCACTTATAGTTATTTATTTAAAAGTTGTGGTGTCCATTTGATTGTAGGTGGTTTGAGTTAAAGGACAGGGCCATAGGTGTTTTTTGTTTTGTTTTATCTTCAGATTCTCATTTAAGGCATGAGAAACAGCCTGTAGTAAATGGAGGATCTAATAATGCCTGTAAAAGGACAATGAAAAGGAGAAAGGAGACTTCAGTGACAAGAGATCAGGAGGAGGATAGAGTAGGTCCAAAATTAAACAGAAAGCATGGCTGCCAACCACTTACCTAGGAGAGGGAAGGGGAAAACTTGTAACATTTGATCCATTTTTAATACAGAGAAAGAGATTTAGAATGGACAAGAAAATTGAGACAAACCATTTTGAATATATGGTGGCTATGCTAGAAAAAGAAATAAAATCATCAACTAAGGGCATAAGATTGAAAGTGATTTACATGATGGGTAGTAGTAGAAGTAGCCAGTGTGTAAACGAAGAGCAATAATGAAAACGTACTTAAAGAGCTTAGTGAAATACTGTTATTAAATTTGGAATTATAAAAAAGGAATTCTTTCTTTTTTTGTAATATGTAGTTTCTGATTAGAATTGCATAATACTAACAGAATGGAATAAGGAAACTATAAATGATACTTTTGGTTTGCTCTCAAATATACTGTTCCTGTCAGTAAGGAGGACAAAAGATCAAACTCATGCATCCTGGATATGAGCAATAACATGAAAGAAGTAATAAGGTAAACTAGTGCAAGACACAGTCCCTGTTAGGATGTCCTTTACTATGACAGCGCTTTAAAGATGCCAAACTTGAGCTGGTACATCATAGAGGAAGACATGTGTCAATCAGCCTGTCTGAGAGTAATAGCACCCCTGAGTCCAGGGTAACAATTCATCACAGACTTCAACCATATTAATCTGGAAGGAGCTCCATTACCTGCTGGATGGTAGATGGTTCACTTAGGCAGAAGTAGCTTCAGGTCTTGCAAGGCAAATAAGACCAGTGTTATTTGTCCATATTCACATATTAGGACTTTTTGCATGAAAGAACTTGATTCCCCTCCTCACCCCTGTTCTGTTTTCTCTTACTCAGAGAACTTTTTGTCATGGGGTTTGACTTTTTAACTCATTAACCAATATATAAGATAATTTATTTTTAAAATTGATCTATGTGCTCATAAACTGTCACATCATTTACTACTGTGGTTTAAATATAAGCTTTACTGTGGGTCAACCAATCACTGGGGGTGGGGGCAGTTCAACATTTGAGTACTGGTGTTTGTTACTGTTCTTGCAGTGAAGTAATTTTTGCACCTGCTAGATAGTATATTGTAAAATAATTATATTTTTGTATAAATAATCTGAAAATATCCAGTTTAATGGATTCTGGAGGCAAAACGTCCCCATACAAATGACTTCTGCTAAAATCAGTGGAAATGAGTCACATTGTGGTGATAAGGACTGACAGGTACCAGTGGCTTACTTATGAGTTAGAAGTTGCATTTAGATATTTACATGCATCTTCTCATTAATCCTCACAGCATCTCTCCAAGGTAGATGACATTATTATTCCCATTTGTCTGAAGAAGAAGCTGAAGAAGTTTAGAAAAGAAAAACCCATTTTGTTCCCAACCATATAGTAAGTGGTAGAACAAGATTCAGATTTTCAGAGTGAGCCCAAACTGTTACCTGGCATGCTGTATTCAAAAACCTTGTCAATGAATGAAGCAATTACTTGATATTGTGTTAGGCCAGAAAGATGATTATTGTATGGAAAGCCCTGTACATTGAGGCTCTGAATGAGATGATTCCGTGTTTATGGAGTCCATACTGTGTTGGAGAGGAGGAATTTCCTCTGCTCTTCAGGGTCCTTCTAGCTGGACTAAGAATCAAATTGACATGAGACATATTAACAGGAGAAAATCAACATTAATTTTTTATGCACAGGAAATCCACAGAGACATGGAAATTCTAAAGACAGGCAAACTGAGGTACATATGTTCCTGAACTAAGGCCAACAGTGTAGGGTCTGGATCTTTGAAGGGAAAGAATGTAGTTCACAGGACAATAAGAAGAAGAACGGGTGTTTGGTAATTGTCTTTCCATACAGATGGGTCACTCATAAAAGTTATCTCTGGTAATAACCTTTATTCTGGGAAAAAAACCCAATTTAGATTCTTCTCTGTAGTTAAGGGAGGGACAAAAGGGTCTCTCAGTTGCCTTCAGCTCAAAATAATTTTCATGCCAAAATAGCCCACTTGGCGTGGCCTGACCTTGGCTCCTGTAACCAAGGTCCAGGCTGTGATTGCAAAATAGACTTTTTCCCAAGGCACTCTGCCTACAGAGCCTCTCTCAGTTACGGCTTCTTATCCTGACCACCTCATAAGACTGATATCCTGCTGATATTCATAATTAGGAAAGACCATTTGTAGACTTCATTTACTAAGAAATTATAAGAGGTCTCTCAATTTTGATATAACTGCAAGAAGCATGAGTGAGAATTACAATGAAAAGTATTAATTTATATAAAATTCTTATTTTATCTCCCAGTTATTTTATGTTTTCTGATCTGGAGAATAGAGCTGGAAAAGATTTAACAGTCCTCTGACCCAAATTTAATTTAAAATTTTATTGCACAAAAAGGCAAGTGAACTAAATGTTCATTAGTGGTTAGTTAAAATGTTCAAAACAAAACAGTACCTATTGAGGAAGGCTTTAAAAAAGATGGTTTTAGGAAGACATAGAAGATGATACTTGAGGCAAAAGATAATAAAATAAAATAAGAATAAAGTAAAATACAATAACCTTTAAGGGTGTCATTAAAAAAATAACAGGATTCCTGGTGATGAGAATTTAAGCTCAATGAATGCAGGAGCCAGGTTTGTTTTCACCATTTTTGCTCAGCATGTAAAATGCATTCAATAAACATCCACCAAATTAATCAATAGGTATGTATCTCTGAAAGGGCAGATAGGAAATTGAAAGTCAGAGACTAAAACAGCAGGATGAACCAGGGCACATTGGCAACAAATTCTGAATGTGGATGCTTGGACTAAGTTTAAGATGTAAAAGGTAATAGAAGCTGGTTTCTTATACTATAAGAAAATCTTCCTTTTTTTTTTTTTAGTTGCAGTATTTGAAGAATAAAATATTTCATTCATCCTACATGCCTTCCCCTACCCCTGTAAGGGTATCACTCTTGTTACATGAAAAGATTCAAGATGAAAGAAAGTCAGAGTGTACTGATACCTACTTCTATTCTTCTGGGCCGGAAGAAACATTATACACTTATCATCGTACTTTTTGAGTCATGGTCCTTGCTCTATTTCCCCAGGCATTTAAAAGGTTACATCCTTGGCATCTTTAGTTTCTTTATCTTCCATCAGGCAGCATTCAGAAATTCTTCCAAATATGAACTCCCAACCTAAGTTACTGATTTTTGTTGATTATTTTTTGAGGGGCAAGTATGTGTCTGTATCTTTTCCCTATTCAGAGTGTTATAGTCGGAAGTAGAATATATTGGTATAATATTTATGGACTTCAATTTTGTACTCAATTATTCATTTAACTGAAGGCCTTATGGTCCCATTGATAAATGAAGAGTGTATGTTTCAGAAATTAAAAAACAAAAAAGGAAAAACAAAATTTTAGCACAAGAGAATTTTATACTCTAAAAAAATCTACAGCCTCCAACCATGTATTTACCTTTGACACTGAGATTTATCTTTCAGCATGAAGTAACTCTCATTAAGTTTGTGCTTTTGATATTTTTTCTTTGTTAAGGAAATCATAACTGATCACCTTATTGTAAACATTTCTGTTTCCCCGAACTATTTTTCTAAAATATTTTCCAATGAAATGCTAATTTCATACCCAGAAAAACCTTCCTTTTGTTCCTCCCTAGGAAGCTATACATTTTCCTTTTATTATCTAATTTATTATACATAAATTTCAATTTGCTTACACAAGCAATACATTATTTAGTGACATTCTAATGTTTATAATTATTTCACTATTGAAATTTAATGGTTTCTGAGCACATATAATATTTTCAAAAATCCCTATAGAAATAGTTGTCTGACTAAAAAATATATTTATCTCAAGAAATATATATATATATATATTTATCTCATGATTCTTTTATAGTGAATGAGTATTGCAGATTTTTTCTTATTTATTTATCTAGTTACATTAGTAGCTTAGTCATTTGAAATTAAACAAATAGAGTATGTGTTAATGCATGCATTTATTATTTGAGATCCTGTTTAATTTTTCACTTGAATCAGTTTTTATTCTTAATTTTCTCTATCAAAAACTGAACTCCTCTCAACCCTCATTTCACAAGGTGAATCATGTTAGTTTTCAAGTGGGGATAAATTAAGGTGTTTAAGCAAGTGGATTGTGTAGCTTCAGTTGCTTTTAAGAAACTCTAGCTCTTGATGACCAGCCATGTTTACAACCTAAATATAAGAAATTGATTATTTCGGCATGTCTTCCATGTGCCTGCAAGGGCACAGGTCCTGTTTAGTCCAGTAAGAGAAACAGCTGCTTAAGCTCATGAAATCTTGCTCTGAAAACTAAAATGCTATGATCAGTACTTTATCCTGAAGTCTTTTTAGCAGCCCTCAGCTTTACCTGTTAGGAAATCCACCATGGCAGTGGTCTTGTTCACATTATTCTCCCAGAGTGAGCCTGATAATAGATTTCCTCTTCTAACAGTCAGACAGTCCTCCTCCCCAAATTGGCTAGAGGGGCTCTCAGTGAGGTTTTCTAGTGGTGGGATAGATCCTACCTTATAACATATTTGTCAGTTGGCCCCTGATTCTAGAGGTGAATCATTCAATCATTCTTTCAGCTCATATAAGCTTCTTTCCTTTCTCATCAAGTGTTGACTGAGCATCCACTGGTCCAATTCTGATACATGCAGGAGGATTTAAAATAAATATATACAAATGGATAGCCCCTGGACCCAGGTTGAGCCTAACATTAAAGGAAAATTGGATAGAGAGACAAGTTTATATTTGATATTTACCTTCAAAAGAGTTTTATTAATAACAGTTAAGTAATTATCAGTGAAATAAAACAAAATAAAATAAATAAGACAACAGAGAAGCTGCTGTAAAATAAGACAACAGAGAAGCTGCTGTAAAAAAAGACAACAGAGAAGCTGAAGCTGGAGTGCCAGCCCCTTCCTGATCCACTTTTCTTTGCTTCACAATATTCTGGAACCAACTGTGCTCATTATTGCTTTTAGCTGAAGGCAGCTCTGCCACCCAGGAGGGTGAGCTTAACTATAGGCAGATGTACAACCCTGCGGAAGCCTTCTCAATAGCCCTATCTAATGAAAAGATAAGCAGAATTGAGAGGCTGGAGTATAAATGAACAAAAAGATCTAGGGGATTTTATTGATATTTGGTAAATGTTGACCACCTTTTCTCTAAGTCTGTATTTTCATGTAGATGAAAATTTTGCTGACTCTGCCCATTAAAGACAGATAAAGGAACATAGCTAGATGTGAGGAAGCATCCCATTAATAAGGATAATATTTTAAAAATTTGTCCTTTTTAGTTTGTCTTGCTGGGAATTGACATGACAATATATAAAATACATAATTTTAATTTATTTAAAAATAAGATCTTGAGCATAGATTTGAGAGCTATAAGTACACCAATTCTGTCATAACAGTTCCACGGACCAACTTAATTCTATTGTTTATCTTCATGAAAAGAGTTCTCTGAATTTAAGGATCAGAAAATGTGCACCAAAAGAAAATAGAGGTTTTACCCATTTAAACATGGAAATCAACCATCCTCAGGCTTTATTGTAGAAATTATTAAAGTACTTCAACATAAATTCAACAAATTGTACCTCTGAGGAAGGATTTTTGATAATGCGGGGTAGTATGCACTGTAGCCTGTTTATCTGATTATCTGTTATCTGTCTTACTCTTGCTTGTTTAGTGCCATCTAGATGAAAGCAGGGTGTGCTCTTCTACATTTCTGAGTTCCAAGCATTACAGACCAGTTTTAGGACTAAAACTTTTTTCTTTGCCCTGAAAAAAAAAAAAAAATGCAACTAGTTACTACCAGACAAACTGTCAGTTTTCTGGGACTCTTAGTCTCTGTTGATCATACTTACTTAACATGTCTTGAGGATAAGTTAGTTAATTTGAAGGTTAATATTAGAATTTAATAACTGATAAAATATGTCTCTGGAAAATCCTGAACTTTCTAATATACAACTTTAGGTAATTAGATATCTACTTTAGATGATTAGATATCTAGGTATTTAGATATTTAGATTAATTTGGTATTTGGAAATAAATCTGATGGTAATTTTGCACTCTCTGAAATGGAATTTCTTCTAAAAATTTGTAAGTAACATATATAAAAAATTATAAATTGTGTGATTTCAGACAGGTCAGCTGATATCTAGATGTCTGTGTTTTTCTTTTGTGCAAAGGCCATAATATGACCTCTCTTCTTATTTGGCAATGTTTTTGTTAATAAGATATGTGAAAATGCTTTGACAAATACTAATTGTTTTAAGTTTATAATTAATTATTATTTTGAAAATTATCTTTATCATTATTATAAAAATGATAAGTGATGATTACTAGAAGAAATTGGCAAATAATTTATATGGTAGAATGAGGAACCAAAACAATACCAATAATAGTTTATTAATTTTGAGTAGCAACAGACTATCAAACACAAAAATAGATAGAATGCATATACACAACTGGTATAATCACTATGCTAATGTCTAAGAAACTTACCCAAATTAATACTACGGCACAGGGTCACAGAATGCAGGCAGTGAGCTGTACAACTCTGGAGCCTTTCCCAGCAAGCACTGTGTAACAGGAACAGGTATAATTTCATAGTAAGGCATCTAAAGATCATATATCATACATTTATAAAATTAGAAAATAGAATCAAGGGGTTTATCTTGAATATGTAGGAGAAATCTTAGCATTACAGAAAAACATCAGTACACATTTCATGGAAATTGCCCAACTTGTGCTTTACTTTTTCTTCCCTGTCTTCCTTGTTAGTAAGGGACATTGGTAATAGTCAGCTAAAAGTTATGGCATTTAAGTTTTCCAACAAAGTAGTTGTCATGGAAGAGGAAAAATAATGATCATTTTCCTTTTTATGCCTTTCTCTTGTTATTGAAAAGAAAAATAAAACACAAAAAACGAAGAGACCAAATAGCAGTTTATCTGTTCTCAAAGCAGATACACTTTTTTATTCATTAAAAGGAGAGAATGTGCAGAATGGGACAGTTAGCCTCAAATCTTTAGTATGAAGATGGTGAGGTTTCACACCTGGTGAGAGAGGTCCAGGGCTGACTGCTTTTCAGCACCTCTAGGATTGAAGGTTCTGTGGCAAAGAAGTACAGTTCTTTTAGAAGATTATCTCTCTCTGAAGGGTCAAACCGACAGTGAAGTTGAAAGTTCCCTGAGGAAAATTTCAGATGTTTGTAAGAAACTTTACAAGTATCTGTCTCTACTCTTTTTCCCAACTGAAATAATCTTACAGAAGCTGTGAAAGATAATATGAACCACAGACAGTTACTTGAATTCACTTCATTCAGGATACTGCACTTCTTTTACTGATGGAATGATGTGAGGCATTTTACCTCAGCTAAATTCTGGTGTCCTTTGAGCTGAAGAAATTTGCCATTTTCTGAACTGAAGCAGAGGCATGGTAAGGAGATAGTGGGATGGACTTTGTATTTCTGTAGAGCCATTTATAATATATGTGAAGAGACCTTAGGCATATAGGAATCCTCTATCCATTTCAGAAATATTGGATTCAACTTCCAGAGATAAAAAGTCACCTAAAGCATTTAGCTAGATGAATTATACCACTCGTTATGGATACGCAAAGGTTTATTCCCTTGAGGGTATTGAAGCTCATTCTATTATGGTAATAACCACATCTTTCTAGAGAAAGTTGCAGCATAGAGATGGAGGAAAGGTGGGCGGTCTTGATGGGAAGGAATTTCTGTATAGCAAGTGTCACCATGGCATAAATGTTCACAGAGTCTAATATGCTTGCACTGATTCCATCTTAAGACACAGCTTTAA